>JAVXUL010053513.1:0-10500 GCA_035590515.1 Trichilia minutiflora
GTATGACCAATCCTCACCCATATATATAATCAATACCATGGCACACAGAATCATAAATCAACAATAATGGCCCATCAAGGCAAATTGAGTAACTGGTCTCACAAAGTCAAAAATATTATACAAGACATATTGGTTCACAAGGCTAAATCAACAAGTATGGTACCTCGATCATTACATTTGACTATGCTACATTCACAAACACATATAAAATTGGCCTCTGGCCTCAAAATCACACTATCAAGATACACAATAGGCCTCCGACCTCATATTCATGGCAATCCAAGTTTCACAACAAACTTATCTCTATCATAAACAAGGGGCCATCCCGACCACCACACAATATACATCCAATGCTTCCTCATTCCAGTTATGTATCCATATACATACATCAATATTCTATGTTATATCAAGCATAATAATTATCACAATTAATATAAACTGAGGCGAAGGAAAGAAATTGTCCACTCACCGTACTAGGGTGAGAAACCACCCTCGGGATATCCTCCTCGTGACGGAGATCCTCTCGTCTTGGCTATCATTCTTGGACACATATACAAACACAGATTCATGATCTATCACAATGTGCGTGCACAATATGATGCATGCTCATGCTACTCTCGCACTTCTTTCTTTCTCTCTCTACCCTCTCTCTCTCTAACATACTACACTATATAAAACCTCATCCTATTTATAATTTTCTCATAAATTCCAATACCAATAACTATCAAAACCCCAGTTTCTAGGGTTTTATAAACAGTGACTCTAGTTATGCATTCCTAGATCTCTGTGAAATAATAGTTCAAAATAGAGAGATAGGTTGAGGGATAGATTTACCCGAGCTTTTAGGTAAGCTTGAGTCCCTCTTTAGCTTGAATCTATCTTTTTGGCTACTGTTCATCATAACCTCTCCTTTATGATTCCTCATGAACCGTCGAGTGGAACTCCGATCTGAGGAGGTTTTTGTATTTTGGTGTTGGTTCTAAGTTTATAGGAACTAAAATGACAGAGTTTGGTGGAGAAATGATTGAGATAGGTTTTTTACAAGGAGAGAAAAGGATTTCTGTTGAAATGAGGAGAGAGAGAGCGAAAATGAAACTTTAGGGAAGACGATCCCCTATTTTTGCATATAATGGGGCTGTAAAATAACCAAAATGCCCCTCTTTATATGCCTAGACATGTGATACATTACCATGTATCAATACATGCTCCTATATATCGATACATGACCATGCCAAAGTCCTCAGAATAGTCAAAGTATCGATACATGCTCCCTCGATATTTCGTTACGCAAAAATATCCAAGTCCATCAAGGTATTGATATATGGCCCCCATGTATCGATACTTCCAGTCAGGGTTGATCTTGAAGCTCGAAAATGCCCCGAGTATCGATTACTGTTCCTCAAGTATCGATACACTGTAACCCAAGTATTAATACTTGCTCTATACTGAGCCATACTATTCATAAAATATCGGTATATTGCACTCAAGTATCGATACTTTAGCCCCATATATCGATACTTGCTGCCTTTTTGCTAGAGTATCAATAATTCTCACCATGTATTGATACTCCCAACTTTACACAGATCAAGTATCGATACTTTATATCGATACTTCAACCCAAAATAGGATTGAAAACTTTAAGCGGCCATAACTTTTTGTTTAGACATCTTCACGGGATCTATAATAAATCATCGGAAAGCTCTCTCCGAGCTCTACAAAAATGATAAGAAACTTTTTTTCAATTGGAGCTAATTTTAATGTTAACAATCCAGCTCTTTCTCATAAGCATGTACCCCACACCATAATCTTACTCAAAACATACTCCTCAAGTATCATATCCTCTCGTGGCTTTAGATTCGTTCGAACGAATAAGGAATTCGCTCGACTGAATGAGGATTCGTTTTATCGAATAAGCCATTCGTTCAGTCGAAGTGTTGATTTATTTAAATGAAAGAAGATTCATTTGACCATCAAAATTAAAGTTCTCTAACTTTAAGGGACGTCAAAGGATTCATTCGAATGAAGGGGGTAGTTCATTTGAACGAACTTCGATTTGTTCGATCGAATCGACACGAAATAACAATTTTATCGTCATTCTAGAAGCTTTCTTTTTAAAAAACTTAAGGACAAAATGATAATTTCACTCTTTTTCTATAAAAAGAGGGCTGAGGCCCCATATTTCACGTTGCTGCTCCTTTCTCTTTTCCCACTCTTTTTCTCTCCTTCACGTCGTTCTCTCTGTGATCTCTTTATCACCCACCCAAGTTTTGCCACATTCTTGATTTCTCTTTGCCTAGCATTCGCATTCGTCGCGTCTAACTCCCCAGGAGCTTTAATTTGATGGTAAAAACGCAGGACTCAAAAAGAAAAGCTAGGAATTCGAAGAGAAAATTTGGGGTTTTTCAACTTCTGAATGAAACCAAGGAAAACCGACCATACCACGAGGTTCGTAGTATCATTTCTAACCTGTCTATATATTTCATTTCGTGTTTTATCAATTTTTATTCATATGGGTTTTACTGTTTATCCGAGTAGATTTTGATAGTTTTGACGTGTGCATTGGGGTTTTTACACATTAGTTAGACTATAAGATAATCCAGTAGGTCGTTAGGAAGTTATAGATGTAAATTCATAGATTTTGGATAGACTTAAATAGTAACCGAGTTATTGTTCTGGCGGGTGTGTGGGGTCCACCAATCGACATCATAAAATCATGTCGTAATAAGCTGGTGTAATAGTAATGTGGGTTCGTGATAGTTTTGTATAAGTAATTAAATGAGTAACAAGATTTAGTCAATTTCGTGAATTGCCCGAATTTAGGAAACCTGGGGGCTATCATGCATTTCACGCATACGCATCATATTCTCATTTTAGGAATATATATATTGATATGATTATGGTACATGTTTTTAGGTGATAGTGCATGAGAGGAATCAGCGTACTGATTCGAGAAATAAGGGAAACTAAGGAGTGTATACCCTCCCTAAGTAGTGAGTGAACCTATTTATGATTTCATTATTTTAAAATAATTTTTCAATACTTTTATGTATAAATAATCGATAAACATTTTTCCTTTTATATTTATGTTATTACTTATAGATTTTATGCATACGTGGTTATGTACATATAGATATCACAGCTTGTGATGATTATGTTTACATGTTGATGGCTGGAGGCCAAGACGGATTATGTTTGATGGTTATGGTAATATACATCTTTATGATTTCTTGATATCTTGCTGAATAAATGACATGTGGATATTGATATGCCTTTCGGTGATGACGGCCATGAGGGTCGGGATTATTTACTGTAGCTAAAGGGGAGATAGCCTAGGTTCAGCCTGATAAAGAGGTCGCCTAGGTGAGTGAAGACTTCACAGGTGGGGGATGATGTATGGTTGTGTTATTGTGATAATGTGATGAGATTTGACCACCTCTGAGTCTCATCGGTTTAGCCATGGATGTCACCACGTGGCTAATCTGAGACGAATGTTAATGGTGGGCTTAGTTTTACCAAACCAAACTATACATCATTTACTCTTTGCATTCAAAAACATACTTTTATAAATAGCATGATTTCATTGCATATAAAACCCACTAACGATCTCGGGATGTCCAAGGTCAGGAAAATCTCCGAGAAAGGCAGCCAATCCAATGATTTTAATTTATGATTTGAGGTTTTAAATTAAAAACAAATGTTATTTCTTTATCGAAGTGTTTATAATATATCTTAGAACTGCTTTCTAATTATGAATTAACCTTTATTTGTTTATATTTACTTTTAGTTCACTTACATAGTATACTCCCCTATAATCATCTCCTTCACCCTTCAATTTCAAGTTCGCTTAGTTGACTGTTAGCAGTGGTGGTGATTTTTCTAGGATAGAGAAGTTCAGGTATACCCCTGGAATCGACTCACTTAGAAAGGTCTAGTCCACTAGAGCTATTTTATGGTTTGAATTGTATTTTCGTTTAAGTAATTGAAACAATGTATAATGATTTAAATATTGTTTTTGATTTGCTTGAGATTTGTTACGTCTACACTTTGATGATTGATTTGTGGAAAAGAATCGAAATGTTCTCTATAGAAGTGTTTGTGGTTCCTTGAAATATTATGAAGATTGGGTGTTTTAAATGGTTTGATTTTAAAAGTGTTTTATTTATTATTTTGAAATTGTATTATATTTGCTTATAATTTTGGTCTTATAGATTCGTAGTAAGCATTCTGAACCTAAGGAATGATTATTAGGAATCTGTGACGGTTATCACGTGTGGGATCTACGGATTGGGACGTGACATAAAAATAATAAATTAATTATGAATTGATCAATTTCAAAAGAAAAAATATTTATAATAAATAAATCATCACTTTCAAATTTATAACAGTTTAATTCTTTCAAAAATATAAATTTGAACTAAATTTTAAAGTATAGATAAAAACTAAATTTGAGAATTTTGATAAAACACTTAGTTCGAGAGTTTAGATAGAAGCTGATTTTGAGAGTAGATAATATAATTATTTTTAAAAGTGATATAATATAATTGACTTTGAGAATTAATAGTATAACTAATTTTGAGAGATTAGTTAAAAACTGATTTCAAGAATTGAGTTAGAAATTGAATCTAAATGTTGAGTTAGAAAATTAATTTCGAGAGTAATAATATAACTGATTTCAAGAGTTGAGTTAGAAACTAATTTCAAAAGTACTTATATAAATGAATTTGATAATTGATACATAACTAATTTTAAGAGTGATAATATAACTGAATTCGATAATTGATATACAATTGATTTCGAGAGTAATAATATCACTGAATTTGAGAGTGATAATTATACTAAAAGTTAAGTTTCTTATTATTTAAATGTAAGTTTATGTCTTTTTAGAATGCCTTAAACGAAGAATTTGAATATGCTTTAATTTAGCTTAACTTATTTTTATCACGCCCCGACCCTAGTCGACCACGTGGCAATCGCCGCGAATCCCAGAAGTACATCATATTATTTAGAATGCACCTCTAGAACCCGCAAGACATTAGTATCTGTTTTCAAACTCATTAACCAAAAATAAAACGAAATAATGGTAAATGAAAGATTTTCAATCATATAAATACAAATCTCTGTATTTTTACAAAATATAATACATAGTACTCTTGACTAAGCCAAATACATAAAATATCTTTATTATAAATCATTTTCTATGCAGTGGACCATAATGTAAAAACCGGAGTCGAGTTCCTGAAAACTTGCTGGATCACACTTCAGCTATACTATGCCATATCCGATTACACTATCCTGAAATGAGAAAGTGATGGGTGAGTATTTGAAAAATACTCAGTGAGTAGACAGATAACAAAACAGAAATCAAAAGCCTGTGGATTTGTTACAGCAAAATCTCGTAACCATAAATCCACTCATAACGAAATATGGCATCATATGCATGACTAAAAAATCATATCACATCAAATGTGTATAACCCCTCGGTCTATAGGATCCTAACCACTCTAACTGAGCTGTATGGCTGATCCGTAACCCTGGTTGGGGATGTATGCCTATGTATGATATCCCTCGGTCTATAGGATTCCATCCACTCCCCTCAAAGCTGTATGGCTAATCCGCAACCCTGGTTGGGGATGTTGTATAAGAAGGCTAGTATGCTTTAGCCTACATATATGGATTTCACCCATCCTATCCTGGACTATATGGCCCATCCACATTCCAGGGACTATTGGATTCCACCCACTCTCTAAGAGCTGTATGGCTAATCATTACCCATATAGTTATTAGCACGACACACAAAATCATAACTCAAAATCATCGGCCCCTCAGAGCAAATCAAATAACTAGTGGCAAATAACGCCAACACTTATTAGTGGCTCCCAAGGCCAAAACAATACTATGGCTCGCAAGGCCAAACAATATAGTGGCACGCAAGGCCCAAATCATAATTTGTGGCTCATAAGGCCAAACAACTAGCATGACACCCCTGTCATAATGCATACTCTATGATGCCACATTCACATGCATACATAACATTGGCCTCCGGCCTCACATCTCAATATCAATACATACAATGGGCCTTCGACCTCACATTCATGGCAATGTAGGTTTTTACAATAAACCTATCTCTATCACAAACAAGGGGCCATCCTGGCCACCACACAACATACATCCAATGATTCCTCATTTTAGTCACATATACATATTTACATGTTATCCTCTAGCATTATACTCATTTATAAATAATAATAAATGAGACAAAGGGAAAGAAGGTGTCCACTCACAGTCTTGGGGTGGGAAACCACCCTCTCGGTATCCTCCTCACAGCGAAGATCCTCCCGTCTCGGCTATCGCTCTTGGATACACAAAAACATATATCATAAAGTACGTGCATGATAAAATATATGCTCATACTACTCACGTACCTCTCACTCTCTCTCTTTACCCTCTCTCTCTCTCTAACATTACTGTTCTCACATGAATCTTACTCTAAATATATATTTCTCATCAATTCAACACCATTAGCTAATCAAAACCTCTAATTTATTAATACAAGTGATAAACTAGAAAAACCCCAAATTTCTAGGATTTCATAAACAGTGATCCAATTATCATTTCATAGATCTATGCAAAATGATAGCTTAATCGGGAGAGATAGACTGAGGAATAAGCTTACCTAAATCCGTAGGCGAGCTTAGAGTCCCGATTGGCTTGAATCCCTCTTTTTTGCTACTGTTTACCGCCACCTATTCTTCATGATTTTTCGCGAACCATCCCGTGGATCTCCGGTCAAAAGGGGATTTTTGGGTTTTGGTGTTGATTCTCAGTTCATAGGAACTTGAATGACGAAGTTTCGTGGATAAATGGGGAAGATCAGTTTTAATGGTGATTGAGAGAGTTTTCTGCTATTTCTGGTAGTGAGAGAAGCCAAAATTTTCAAAATAGGAAAGACGACCTGTCCCTGAGCATAAATGCTGTGAAATCCCTCAAAGGTGTCGATACATTTCTAGTCGACACCTTTGGCATTTTTCTTACAACATATCGATACGTTTGATCAAAATATTGTTCACAAGCCTTCAGAGTGTCGATACCTTTCGTCGCAAGCGGGCTTCATATCTGTCACCAACGTGTCGATACCCCTTGCCAATGTGTCGATATGTTGGGCACTATTTACTATTTATCAAGCTCTTAAGGTGTCAATACACGAAGACATGCATGAACACTCTTGAGGGATTTATAATTATGTCCAAATACTAAGGGACGGGTTTCACATTAAAACCCATTTAGAATTCATTTATAACTATAAACAAAGTATTTCAATTCAATGTTCCAAACATATCCCAATTATATATAAATTTGTCATCAAATATCAATGCAACTTTTATACATTGAAACTTGTTCTAAACAATATATTACAAATAAGTACTTAATCGAATAAAATACATAAGTTCAAATTTTTAAAAAAAATACATCTTTCTTTTCAGTGGACTATACTACAAAAATATGAATCGAATACCTAAAAATATTATTGAAACTTCCGATTAGGGGTGGACATTTTCAAACCGATCCAATCTAAATCGCTAAAATTAGTGGTTTGGATTGGTTTTAACAATTTGTGGATCGACTTATAGATTGATATTTTTTAAACCGTTATTGGTAATTTGGATTGTGGATTGAATCAATTCTAAATCGTGAAACCATAAATCAAACTGTTTAATATTATCTTATAAAATTATTATTATTATTTATTTATCATCTCAAATTATATATGATTTACCTTTGTATCTTCCATATAATAATAATTAATAAAAAACTATTTATAAATGGGTTTAAAAAATTATTCATAAAACTTACTCTTAAATATTAACGAGAGATTATAAAATGGATAATGATTAATTATTATATCTATAATTTTATAATATAGTCTAAACTGCGAATCTAAACCATTTTAAACCGTATTTTGTGGTTCGGTTTAGATTGGTTTGTAATATGTTAATGGATTGGATTGAATTTATTTATTTTCAAACCATAATATGCAGTTCAAATTAAAATTTTACCTCAAACTAATCCAAATTACATATGCCTACCCCTACCTTCTATTAGCTAATCTATGCATACACACGATTGTACTAACTTGAAATAGGAGAGTTAGGGGTGATTTAAGAAAATACTTAGTAAGTGAATAAGAAAACAACAAACATATAAGAAAACCTTGTTGGTGTTGTATACCCTAAAACCATTCGTGTTGTCGGTCTTGGGCATTTTATATTGAATTATTTTAATAATGTATTATACATTATTATTATTAATAAAGAAATTGTTTCTTAATTTTTATGTGTACACTGTTTTCTTTTCCTTTTCATACATTGAAAGTACACATAGAAATACCTTAATAAAAGTTATCTAAATTGTTCTCTGTATATGCAATATCAATTGGGTATTAACATTACACAGCATGTACATATAATATCTCCGATGAATATTATGAGATGATATTAGTGCGAATAACGTAATGGTTATGTTATTAGGATATTAATGTGAATTAACAGTTAGAAAATTATTTTTCAAATATGACCGAAGATATAACGAATCACACGAATGCATGATGTCAATGATTTGTTATATGATTATTCGTGTGTGGTAATTGTTCCTTAGACCTGAGATGTTAGTGTCATGATTTAGTATAGATGCATATAGTTCATATGATGCATAAATACGAGACTAGTCATGTCTTGTATAATAAGCCATTTGGCCATGTGTTATTTATATTGAAAAATGGCAGACATTGAATATGGGATTCGTTGACTCTTATACAGAATTGAGTTTTCGTTGACTTGATTCAATTTAGAATTCCCAGTTAGATTTTGGTAGATACATGAAATCTAAGTCTTTGACCAGAGCGACTAAATATTACATGAAAGAGTTTCATGGTAATAATTTTAGTGCATTGGAACCGAAACTTGAGTAGAAATTGAGTTTAGGGGTTTTGACATCTGTGAGCCCTAACTCAATAGGGATTAAATGAACGAAAGAAATTTATCCATATGGAATGTTTCATTAGTATTAAAAGTTTTGATAAAAACTTTTTTTTTATTGTGGATTAAGGACTATAGCATATTGCTAGATGTTAACTATAACCAATGAGCGATCGAAGAGTTCGAAACAAAATCGATGACATCGATTTCGGGTCATAACTAACACCACAATGAACCAAGAGGTCACAACTAATAATTAATACTTTTCCTTACTATTAGAGAGGATAAATATTATCCGCAAGAGAGGTAACACTCTCAGAGATAATATTTGGCTGAAACGTGTAAACCGTTTAAACGTTATATAGTTTTTCTATAGAGAGAGAGTTTTATAATTGATCCAATTATGAATTAAAGTAAGTTATAATATATTATTTTTTTTGGTAAATAATAAAAGAATTAAAATAAATTTGATCAAAATTTGTTTGACTAAATTTGGGGTCAATTTATAATTTTGAAAAGTTTAGGGATCAAAGTGTAAATTTTTTTTTTTGCTAAGAAACTTCTTGTAAATGCTTTAGGACTCAAAGTACTTTTTTAAAATTGTCCTTGGGCTTTATTAAAATGTAAAATAATATAAATAAGGCCTTTTTTCTATTTTTTGGTATTAATTTTGGTATTTATCCAAAATAAAAGCTCTCTCTCTCCTTAGGCAAGAATTTCAGCCAAGCTTTGGGGAAGGCTAAAGTTCTGATTTCTTGAGATCTCAACAAGATGTGGAGTTGTTTTCATGAAGCATACACTAAGGGTTAGTATTCTTTTGCTTTGATTTCATTATTTTTGGACTAAAATGCAAGTTTTTCAAAGTTTGAAACCCATAAACCCTAGGTTGTTCATGCATACTTAACACTCACAAAATGGCATCAGAGCACTTGTATTTAATGTGTAAAAGCATGATTTGGTGTTGTAGTTGCTTGGTTTGAAGTTTTGAAAAATGGGTATGATTATGGTGATTTAGGGATTTTAGTTTCCATAATGAGTTCAAGGAGGAAGATGATGAATAGGACTCATTATTGGCATGTTAATGTGATTAATAACATCATGGGATGGTTGATGGATTGGAAAAAAGTTTTCATGTGATGAAAAATTGAACAAATTGAATATATACATAAGATGATGAATTTGGCTATAATACTATATGTATGCATATGATGCATTTTCATGGTTGGCTTTATGGTTTCATCCTTAATTTCATGAGATTAAATATTATTCATGTTGTTGATAAAATCCTAGAATTTGGCCATATATAAATCTTGCCCTAGATGATTATCTTTAGATGTGTTTTGTATGTTTAATGGTTAACTATTGCAAAATGCATTGGATTAATTATATTGGAATTGATTTGATCATGTTTCATGCTTGGATAAATTCGACCATAGTGTGCTCTTGAATATATATATATATATATATATATATATATATATATTGTTTTGATGCAAAATAAAATGGTTAGAAAGTGGTTATAGGTGAA
>JAVXUL010053533.1:0-10499 GCA_035590515.1 Trichilia minutiflora
ATATCCATAACTCTTTATGGATAGAATCTCGACTCACATCATATATATATATAGGAACATATCTCGCATTAATAAAATAAATATAAGAATAAGCAACTGAACACAATACAAGATACATAAATGCTATTTTATTAAATGTAAATATTTTTACACATAATTACAAAGTTTATATACAAAGAAATAATAACCCTGAACTATATGACACGATTGGTTCTAGGACATATCTCTAACAATTTTAACATAGGATTTTGGCTTGAAAACTTATAATTTATGTATGATTTAGGTCATAAAACCTTCATAAAGTAGTTATAACATCCCTATGCTACCACAAGCAAGGGGCCAACCCGATCACCACACAACATAATACTACCGTCTCTCCATTTCAATCATGTCTACACATATCCATGTGCTATACCATCTCATGTATAATAAATATATTAATACTTATGAATAACATTTAAAGAGGCGAAAGAAAAGAAGTATATCCACTCACAACTCTGATGTGAAAAATCATCCTTCGGATGTCTCCCTCGCGTCAGAGACTTTCTAACCTCGACCATCGTACCTGGATACACACATACACACACACACACACGCACATATATATATTCAATAATCTATCATAATATACATGTATGAGGCAATGCATGGTCATATCTTTCTCTCTCTCTCTCTCTCTTCACTATTGACTTATTGCTCATACACGATCTCACCCTATTTTAAATCATTCTTAGTTCTTTCAATACCAAAAAAAGTAAAAACCCTCTAATTTATCGATCCATTCGATAAATTAAAAAATCCTTAAATTTTAGGATTATGTGAACAGTGATCGAGCTACCTATTTCTAGAACTATATAAAATGATAGCTTAAAATAGAGAGATGAATTGATGGATAAGCTTATCCAAACTAGTAGATGAGCTCTAAGTCCCTTTTTGCTTGATTCTCTCTTTTTGATTACTGTTCACTAACGGTCCCTCTCTCACGAATCCTCTTGATTCGTCGAATAAAGTCTTGATTAAAAGGGATTTTCGAGCTCTGGTGTTGATTCTAAGATCATTCTGAGAAAATAAGGGAGTTTGGTGGAGATTTGGGTGAGATTTATTTTTGATAGAGAGAGAAGAGAAAAAAGTTGCAGACAGGAAAGGGAAAAAAAAATGGGAAAGATGAGTCCTTGACATCTCATATATTAGGGTTATAAAATGATCGAAATGCCCCTCTAAAAATCATGTCCAGACGTACGACACGTCATCCAGTATCGATACTTACTCCCCAAGTATCAATACTTTCTATTAAAACGGGTCATTCAGGTCTAAAACACGTCAATATATCGATAATTCAATTTCAAGTATTGATACTTCAATGCCAAGTATTGATACTTCTTATTGAGTAGGGATTTTAGGCTCAAAAGTGCCTCGAGTATCGATACTTCTTCTACAGAGTATCGATACTTACATTGTTCATAAAGACTGTAGGGTATCAATACTTCCCTCAAGTATCGATACTTTCTGCTCTGTGTTTAAATATCGATTCATCCTGAAAGAATATCGATACTTCCAATTCTGAGTATCGATACTTTCTTGAAGTATCGATACTTCCTCTATTTTCTTTATTTTTGAATAGTAACTTCAAATGATCATAACTTTTGATCTAGACATCCTTATAGAACCCATAATATATTAACGGAAAGCTCTCTTCGAACTCTACAAAAATGATAAAGAACTTTTTCTTAAATAGAGATAATTTTGAAATTAAAAATTTAGTTTTTACTCATAAACCTATTATTCTATATCACACACCTTCTCAAAAATAACCTCAAATTATCATATCCTCTAACACATGATCTACACGTAAAATCATGCAATGAATCTCATTAGAAATTTATCACAATACCCATACATCTAAGGGACTAGGTCACATAAATGAATTATTAGATTTAGGATGAATAACAAGTTATAGATAACACAGATAATCATGTAAATGATACTTGTAATAAAGATTTGTTTTTTACCAATTTTGAGTTATTCTTTTCGTTGATATTCACTTGTAATTATTAAGAGTATTTATTCTATTTTTATTAGTGATTGTGGAACAGATTTTGCACATATAAAATTTAGGTTTGTATCTAAAAATTTATAATAAAAATTTGGATAAACTCCGAAAACAATCATATGATTTTTATCTTTTAAATTAAAAAATATATATATTAAAAATTAATTTATATTAATTATTATTTTACTGTTTATATTTATGTTTAGTGTATTTATTTGATTTTTTATGGGTTTAATCAAAAAGAAAATTATGTAATTTTTTCTAACCGTCGTGCGGACCAATAGAGTTATAATACAAGGTGACCGGGTGTTTCTGGCATATAATAAACGCAAAGGTGAGGAGAGGTGAACGGTAAAAGATCCTGCATGGGTAAATTTTTGCTTTGATTGAGCCATGGTTCGTTTTTGGGTCAATTATTCTCAAGGTTTTTGTTCTAAAGAAGAGGTTTGGGTCAATTATTACCTTTTCATCTTAACTCAGAAGGTAAAAGACTTAAATTTATTCATAAAGTTAATGACTGATAATTGGGATCTGAAAAAGTTATATAACGAGGACAATGATTTCAGCACAAGCCATGCAGACTACAACCATCCATCTGTCAAATTGAGTGCCAGTTCTTCGAACGACAGTAGAAATTTGAAGTAGGCAATTAATTGAAAATAAAACCCAATAGAAAATGTCCTACTAAAAGCATCTTCAGAGAATGTAGGACCACTCAAGACTTGGCTTTATGTTTCCTAATAATTGGATTATGAAAATCCATGTCCTAAACAGTGTGATAGCATGTGAACTGATAATAGCATTTCATTCAAACCATCCTCCCTTTCCAACAAGAAGCTTTATGGATTTGCATATACACGTCTTGTTTTGTCTATCTTTATGTACAATCAATAATATGCACTCTTCACGGGAATCTTTAAAGTTTCCATCAATAATTAAGGTAGCCAGAAGAGAGGAATGCTGCATGGCTGGCTTGTTTGAAATATTAAAAGCCTATCCAAACATCTAAATCCTTCTTTTTTTATGGAGCTCAATGGCATACACGTGACAGAATTTTATAACATTTTATGATTAAAATTGAAACTAAAAAACCAAAGAGAGCCCCACACAGTACAATGTAGTCACTCAATCATTTTTTTAATTATAAATCTCCTTTATAAAATGTTACAAATTAATAAGAAAATACTACATGACAGTTGTTATATTTATACCCACATTGCATGTGCTGTTAAATGTGACATAAACTCTTAATTGATGAATTGGTAGCCTATGAGAAACTGCAAGGGAATTTATGCTATTCACATACTTCTCTTAAATTTGATCTAAAGACCCACCATCATTACGCCTCTCCCTCTTTCTCGATAAAACTGAAAAAGAAGAAAGACAAGGAAAGATTAATAGTAGGAGAAGAAAAGGTCATGGGCAATTTTCCAAGCAAGAAAAAGAAAAAGTTATGTGGGAAAGATGTGAGAATTTTGACAGAAAAGATAAGGCTTTTGAGAGAGGAAATCAATGGGATAATGCACGAGAGGGACAAAGAGAGCAGAGCTTATGAGAGAGAAGTCGTGCTGTTTGCTTTCAAAGAAGCTGAGTGGAAGCAAGAGAGAAAGAAGCTTAAGGAAGAAGTGAAGAGGCTGAGGAAGAATTTAGAAGAAAAGGAAAAGAAAATTACAGAGATGGAAAATGGGTTGGTGAAAGAAAAGTATTATGTTGAAAAGGATTGGCAGTTACTTGGAACAAGCTTCTTGATGGAACAGATGAAAGAGGAAAGAGCACGTCGAGATGAAGCTGTCGAGAAATGGAAACAACTGTATCTTGCTATCAAAACTGAGCTCGATGATCTCATTCAAAGAACACATGGTAATTCTCTTCAATCTTCTCTATACGTTTATGAACTATAATATACAAAATATTTCCATGCATTTTTAGAAGGAAAAGAAAAAGAATAGAAGAAGCATCGGAGTCCTTCATGCATGCTCCACTTGGCTCGGGATATGGCTCAGTTGGTGGAGCTCCGCTTTTGCAATTGGGTCGTTGCGATTACGGGTTGGATGTCTAATTATCCAGGCAGTAATGATAGTATCTAGTACCTGAACCAGTGCCTAACTTTTTCTAAGTAATGGGGAGGAACTTGTAATAGTAGGATGGACACGGCTAGTATCTTCGTTCCGTATATCTCAACATGTTCGGCTTTCCGGAGAGCTATAATTCTAAATTCTAAAAAATAACATTCTTTTTCAACAGTATTTGTTTCCATCCAACTGAATCCTATGCTAGCCATTTCTATGCCGTTCAACGCTCTGTTGTAATTACCAAACGGTTGTATACCCAATCCCTCGTCTTCCTCTTTCGTTTTATACATGAAGTTTCTTCCTTTCTGTTGGTTTTTGTGTAGGAAATGGAATATTCTGGGGAGCTGAGGAAGAAGATAAGTTGCAAGAGCTGAGAATGGAACTGAAAGAAAAGGAAGAAACCATCGAATCTCTGAAAGTCCAATTGGCTTCGGTTGAAAATGAAATGTACAGAAAGAAAAGAGAGATTGATATCCTGAAGCAGTGTTTCAGAATTATCAGTTGCAGTAACAAAAAGGCTTCCAGGATCAACAATTGCAAGAGTTTCTCCAGAAATTTGCATTTGTGAAAACAACCAATTGGTATGAGAAATAATAATTAAAGGTGGGGATTTTGCTTTCTTTCTTTCAACTGGTCTTCCTATCACTGGAAAGCAAATTGTTATTTTAAAATTAATTTTTAGGTGTTTGATCGACATAGATAACGGATTTTATTTGGGCAAGGCTATGGTGCATTCATGAGTACAATTGTTTTAATTTTGTTTCATTAGCTTATGTTCAAATAAGAAAATGTACATAAGATAAGGTGAAATTCAAATGTACGAAATTCAATCAATGAATGTGTTGTGCATCAAAGCAATAATGTTATTTTGAATCTTTTTTTTTTTTTTTAATCCTGAAATTTGTAGAGTTGATGAATGCCATATATTTATCTATGGCTGGTTGTTTTGATTGAATGGTATTGTATTGACATATAATTGGACCGCTAGTTCTTAAGGAACAAACAAACATAAAAAGATAAAATCTCGCACAGGAAAATAAGACTCATTATTCTGTAGAAAGGACTTGGCTATAACAAACATGTGATTGAAAGGACTATTATCTGTTTGGGAGATGAGGCCTTGTTAGTAGTGGTTGTCATACCAAATATTTATATACACGAACTCGGGACTATTCTCTGTCTGGGAGATATTGCCTTACCAAATATTTATATACATGAACTCAGGATTATTCTCTGTTTGAGAGATAATGCCTTGTCAGTTGTCACACCAAATATTTATATACCTGAACTTTGCAGAAAGCACAGGAACCTCAACTTTACATATTCCTCTGCTACGCTAAAAGTCCAATATTTAGACAAGGAGAGGGACACCTATTTTAATTCTCAGAAGGAATTTAAATTAACAATTTTTTTTCTTTATTTCTGCATGGGCCGTTGAAACAACAAACGATATAGAGAGAGAGAGCTTACCTATTAGCTCCCCCGTCTTTATTCATGTTTCTGCACTTTAGTACTTCCGAATGACGCTGCCAGGGGTATGCAATGATGGACTTCCTCCTCAGCTTTGATGGATTCGGGTTTGTTAAAGAAACATTTAAGGGTTCAGATTGGTTACCAGAAGGGCCATTGCCACCCGATTTCAAAAGAGATGGGATTGAGATTAACCTTGAAAACTAAGTTACTGTTACTTCTTGATTTAGCAGAAGCACCACTCTTATTGAAAATATAATTTACTATGGGTATCTAACGGGTCTGAATAGGTGAGTTTGGATCTGTTCAGACCGGTTCGATGGTTCCATAAAATTGGAATCGGTCTGGACTAAAAACAGTAACGATCCGGACCGGGCCAGTTCAACGGTTCTAGTTTTATGAAATTGGACCGGAGCCGGAAATAGAACAGTAACGGGTCGGGCCGGTTCATCAAACGGTTTCGATTCGGTTCCGGTTGCGATTCGATTTTGGTTCCGATTCCGGTTCGGTTCCGATTTTATTAATTTTTTAATTTATAAAAATATTTTTATAAATTAAAAAATTTTAAAAAATTGACCCGGGTTGAACCGACGGTCCAGGCCGATTCAACCCGCTGGTTTGGAACCACCGGTTCAACCCAGTGCCAAACCGTCGGGGCCGAAACGGTTCCGGACCTGTTACGGTCTAATTTCGCAGTTCCGAAATTTTGAAACCGGACCAGACCATCTATATTGACTCGAAACTGACCCGGACCGTATGAACAGTAATTCGAACCGATTCGGATCCGATTTTTGACGAGCCGAACCGGTTCGCGGGCCGACCCAACCCGCTAGACACCTCTATAATTTACATATATACATAAACCCCAGAAATCCCGTTAGATAATAAAACCAAAAGGAAGACTCATTTTTTTAAATTAAATATCACAAGAAAATAAACCATAAACCCCTCCCTAACCCAGTGTGAGCGTAGAACCTCAGTCATCTGGTACCATCCCAAGAGATTTTACTAGCAACTAGCACCCACATCCTCAATTATATAATCTAATGTAGATTGAATGCACCATGGTCACAATATCCTATATTTACAATAACAGAGTTTCTAATCTATCAGTCTGGAGTTTCTGAACACCTGAATATGAATCCACCCAGTGCTGAAAATAAAACTGGAGCTCGAAATAACTTAACTTCTATCCCACAACACAAGTTCCTCAAAGAAGCATCCAGATAGCTTCTCAAACGCCGATACAGTTCTATTATTCTGTAGTCATTCGTATAGCATGCTGCTTATAAGTTACAAGTCAGCTAACAAGAGGGGAACGATTTCTCATTCATCTCAAGCCAAGCAAACAATTCACCACTATTCCTCGCTAACAATAGGCCAAAATCAGTTGCAGGATAGATAAATAGAAAATGCATCAACATTAATTAATAAAAATATCCTTAAAGAAATAAACCTTAAACTGGAGTCATGGATCTCAATTGTGGATTGAGATGACCTATTAGCATTCGAAAGCATGTGGGGGTACCTACAATAGAATAGCAAACAACAACATAAGCAACCAAGTAAAATAAGAATATAAAAAATTCCAAATCACAGAATTGCTCCCATTATTAAAAGTAAAGTGAAATAACATTTATAAAAAATTTGGTACCTAATATGCAAGCAAATACGATAACTCCTTGTTTCATTTTCTCTATTTTTATTTAAGCACATTCCTAGAATCAAATCTATCAAATATATATAAACTGGCAGCCCAACAACCAAGCATATATTGTTGGATGCCCGATACAAGCAAAGAAATGCACTGGTCCTTCTAGAAGAGTCACATAACAAAGTTGGTCAGTTCAATTCATACTCTGCTAATGATTTAAAGGGGATGTATTGGTGTTCAACTGTAAATTGAACTTATTTATTCTTTTGCTTATCATGAGTTTCAATTCGGAACCAGAATTCGTGTTGCCAAACAGAGATTTCAGACCAGCGAATTTTAAAAGAATAATTTTCTAGCAAAACTTCATACCTGGAACCAAATTTGGTATATATACTTGAACAATGTTCAGAACAACCAATCGATATCATAATGAATCTCCAAGTAAAACTATTAAGCTTCAATTCTGTTATGACACTGCATATAAGGCAAAAAAAAACAAGTAAAGAACACTAATCATGATCTTTTCTGCTAAATAATCTTCCCATGAAATTAAATCAGGAGAAAAGTAACTTGGTTCGTAGAATTGAGGGTTGGAATATTATAATTACTGCCCTATTTTTACCTAAAGAATGTTCTCATCGAGAAAAAGAGGATGTTGCTGTAGGCCATAAGAACTATCAAATGGCAGGATCCTAAGCTTTCTTCCTACAATTTATAGCAGATCAATAAGTGTAAGTTAAATATGTTAGCTGCACCATTGAAAAGCAGAAAACCTATACCAAGTTCTGTTTACCTCAGTTCCATAAACAAGGCTACCTCCAACTGAAGGATGAAAGCTTGCTACATTGTCCTTATCCTCTGCGCTGGGCAGAACTCTCACAAGTTCCATACCAGAAACTCTGTAGACCCGAGTGACAACACCAAAATCATAATCAATAAACAAAACACAACACAAAGAAAAGAATGAATAATACAGTCATTCAAAAGGTACTGTTCCTAAAATTGAACTACCAAAAGTAAACCAGCACACATAAAGGAAAGAATGAATAATAGATAGAAATTCAAAAATTGTTTATTCCTAAAACTGCACTCCAAATAAGTATAGTGGCACTTGTATAACCTCAGATATCAAGGGCTAATATGATTAGATTTTTATTAATTCATGTAGGACGTGAACAGAAAAAGAGGAGAGAGAAATACAGAGAGAGAGAAAAGAAAGTAAAAATAGTACTACTTCCAGAATTGTGTAATAGGTACCATGATATCTCCATCAACGAGACACTTTTAGAAATGAGCTATGGCGACGACCATACGCAAGACTCCGACGTGGGTGAGAACTGAAAATGTGAAAATCACGTATGAGTTCCATTAATGATCAAAAAAGAAAAATAGGTAGTTATCTTATTGGTGATTTGTGATCATTCTTCCAAGTCAAAAGCATTACCAGTTAATTGTTAGAGTGGTTTACAAGGTTAACAATTTTTTAAAATTGCTTACAGACATAAAACCATTAAAGGATCATTGAAATTATATGCTCTCGTATGTTTTTTCATTTTCAAATGACAAAACATACGAGAGCATATAACTTTAAAAATTCATACCAAACACATATATCCGGATAACCACTCAGCTTTAAGTAGTCTCTAGGCATATTCACACACCGACTCGATGACAATAGTTCCGATTTTGTTGTTGAAAGACATTGATAAACCCATATGCTTCAATAAACTTATATATATATATATATAGGAAAATGAAAGCTTGACAATCATGGAACCTCTTTTCCATTTTTGTCTTCGTTTCTTTCTTTTTCTTCTCTAAGTTTTATTCAAAATAAAAACCATGGCAATCAAATTTTGTTAACCAAGAAAGAAAACAAGAAAGAAGAAGAAACCGTTCTTCCTCCTGCTCTCTTCCCGTCCGTTTGTTTCGTTTTTCGTTTTTGTTACATAAAACTAAACAAAACAAGTCATTTAACAAGGTTTACACATGGACCAATAAAAGCCAAGCAAAACAAAAACAAATGATGTAAAAATATAAATGCCATACGGGTGGCAGTAACAAACCAAACCACCTACTCTACTCTACTCTACTCTGATAAGAGGTTTCAATCCATGTATCACATTCTTGCATAGGATTTTATGTCACATCCTGATCTATAGGGTCCATTTATAATAGACGTTATAGATTTTTAATAAATATTTTTTAAGTTCAGAACACTTACAATTTGTAAGACTGAAATAAAAAACAAATATAAAATACTTCCTAAAAAATTTTTCTTATAAAATACAATCATACATCGTTTTTCAAATTTAGATAGGGAATAATATAAATAAAAGCATTTCAATACAAACCGTAAATTTATATTTTTATCAAGGTTCCATGGTTCTGAATACAATGAGAAACAATAAGAAAGAAAGATGCTCTCAGTGGACTCATGCAGCGAGAGTGAGTCAAGAAAGGATCAATACCTCCGAGATCCGCTTATGATGCAATCACCACCGCCACGCTACTGCTGCGCTAAACCTGTGAGTGAGAGAAAAAGGTGAACATACTAGCGTATACTCAGTGAGGGAATAAAAACAATAATAAAAATAATAATAAATAAACGACATAAGTAATCATAATAATACTAATAAGTAGAACCACAATCTTTATCAAAGAACATCTGCGCACATAAAATTCTGCAAGTAAAGCAGTTTTAGCTTATTTCTTTCGTTTTAAAATCAAAATCCATCATAAGCAAATCAAATCATCGGGCATGGCCAACCTTTCGACAATCACACTGATCAGACGTAATTCCGAACCATCAGTGGATTTTATATGCAGAGAAAACATGTTATTTCAAAATATACTTTTAAATGCAGAAACTAAAACAATGCATGACTTATTTATAAAATAAGCTCACCACTGATGTTGGTTGTCAAGTAGTCACGTGGTGATGCTCGTGACCGTCCTCTACAATCATCCGGCTCCAGTCGGGTTATCCAGATCCCGATTTGACACACACTCACCTGAGTGGCCTACTCATGGTCCATCCTCAGGTTACCTCATATAACACTCACCTGGGGTCACATCACAGTGAACTCTCCCCAGGCTACCACTTCTGTAGCTACCTCAACACAAATCCCCAGACGGACTATCACATGTCCCGATCTGGCACACACTCACCTAGACGGCCACCTCGTGGTCCTCTCCCAGGCTACTTCACATCACTCACCTAGACGGCCTCTCACTAGGTCCGTCCTAGGCT
>JAVXUL010053544.1:0-10498 GCA_035590515.1 Trichilia minutiflora
CTGAGGTCCTTACTTGCTAAATATCAATGAGGTCCCTACAACTGTATCCATGTATCGATACTTGTCTGGAATGTGTTGCTACGTGAACAATCCCATGCACTTTATCTCTTCATATATCAATACCCACTATCCAGTATATCGATACTTGCCCAAGATTCCTGCAAAAAAAAGCTTTCTCACGTAAAAGATTGAAATGAAGTATGGCATTTTTGAATTGATTTAAACATCACAATATTCACTTAGAAAATCAAGTATATCCCACAATTAATTTTATTATGCTATTCAATAATCAGCTTTCAATTTTGTTCAATAACATCATCAAAAACATAATATAATCTACAGCTATTTGAGGTGAATCTTGATCCATTGGAAAGCTAACTCATTGGCCTAAAACTTTTATGTTTAGCTCAACCATCAATTCGGGTTCTAAGTTATATATTTGAAGCCATCAATCAAGCCTAGTTGCTGTTCTACTCTAGCCTAAACATGCTTCAGTATTCTATCCATAGCTTTTGATAAAAATTTTGGATTTACCTAAAACAAGTAGCAACTGAAAGATGAGTCAAATATTTACAACTTTCATGTTTACCACAGAAGTTAAATCATTAATCTTTGAGGTCATCTATAACGTTTTATTAGCAGCTAAAATATTGGAACTTCATTTATCAAAGTTTTCAACTTAATTATCAAAGATTTTAACTACCTATTTTGACATTTAGCTCTCATATTTATTTATAAATAAGAGGCCTATTTTGTATTTTAAAAATATAATAGATGTGATAGAATTAGTTTGTAATACACTTTCATAATAAAATTTCATTGTCTTATTTCTATATCTTTCTAAAGTACTAGCTAAGGCTAGTAAGTTGATACTAAGAATGTATGGTATATTCTTTAGATCCCATCTTTATTTTTAATGTTAAGTTCTTTTTATTAATTGCATATCCATGTTTTGAAAAATATTTTTAAGCATTTAAACTCTTTGATTTTTATGTAGACATTTGGCACATTGAATGCTTGGAAAAACTTTCCTTAATTCATTGTAGACATATAGCACAAAGAATATTTTGAACATTAAATGTTTTAAATATTTTTCTTACATGTTTTTACCAATTAATTTAACGACATGATTTTAATCAAATATTGATTTTTTGAAGAAAATATATTTTTCATGCATCAAATGATTTTCATCTTTCAATTGAGATAACTCTTTAGTTAATCTCAATTGAGTTAATATAAGGTACCTAGTTTACTACCATCATCCTAAAATATCAATTTTCAAAGCCTTGGTGTTTTAATTTGTATTCAATCCTCACTTGGTAATTATTTCTTTAAAATTTATCCATTATTTATTCTACCTTTCCTATTGAACTTTTGCTATTGGACCTTCGCTTGGACATAACCTGATTGGACTCTTGAAAAAAACACTCCTTATGGATACGACATTTGGACTCACCGGACTATATTATAACAAGACTATCTATATTTAGGTACAATAATCTAATTGAGATCAAATTTTTAGTGTCATTGCCAAGAAGTGTAATTAACTAAGAAAATATTAGCGTTATGGAAGGCTAAGCCTCTGACAACTTTTATTTTTACTTATTTACTTTTCTTGCACTTTACTTTATTGCAATTTATTTACTTGTTATTTATGTTCTTGCAATTTAGTTCTTGTTATTTTTATTTATGTTAAGGGGAAGGCTTTGCCACCTCTTTTCATAATTTTATCTTATTTATATTTTTGTTACGGGGAAGGCTTTGCCACCTCTTTTATATTATTGTGCTAACATTTCTTTTATTAATTTATAATTATTGTGTGTTTTATCTTATTTTATTTTGTTTATGCTCAATTGGTATCGTGATCCAGATTTAGGGCGTTTGGTAAAAGGTAATCCTCAAATTTTCTTTGGCAATTTATTTGATTTATCTTCATCATTATATACCTCTAAGATTATGGCTGATAATCAAAGTATTCAAGGAGAAATTAGAAATCCTCCATTGAGAACAATGCATGAATACTTGCGACCTTCCTAACATTCTACTTCTTGTTCCATTTTTACCCTTAATGTAAACAACTTTAGATTTAAACCAGGTATGATTCTTTTGCTTCCTAATTTCTATGGCTTAGAATCTAAAAGTCCTTACTTGCATTTGAAGAAATTTGCATAACTTTCAATGATAAAGCATGTAATGAAGAAATTGTTAAGCTTAATTTATTTCCTTTCCCATTGAAAGATAAAGCTAAAACTTGACTTAATTCTTTGAGGTCTAGATCAATTGGAACTTAGAATGAAATGCAAGCAGAATTTTTGAAAAAAAAATTTCCAGTTCATAAAACAATTGCTTTCAAAAGACAAATTCAATTTTTTTTTAAAAAAAAAAGAAACATATTTTCAGTGTTGGGAAAGATTTAAAGATTTGTTAAATTTATGTTCATATCATGGTTTTGAAAAATAACGCACAATTAGTTTTTTCCATGACGGTTTAATATCTGAGATCAAACAATTTGTTAAAACCATGTGTAATGGAGAATTTTTAGAAAAAGATCCACATGAAGTATTAAATGATTTAGATCACTTGGCTAAAAATTCACAATCTTGACACAACACTAGTTTTTCACATAATTTAATTAGATCTAATCTAGTTAACTCTAGTGGAGAAAAATATAACCTAAGTTAAGAAGATGATCTAAATGCTAGGGTTGCTGGTTTTGCAAGAAAGATTGAAGCTATGGAACTTAGAAAAGCAAAAGATGTCAAATTCATTAAGCATAAAGATATTCGCAATATTTGTGATAATATTGAACATTCAACAAATGAATGCCCAAATCTTTCGACGTTCAGAGAAGCCATGTATGAACAAATGAATGCCATATGTCACGCCTCAATCCGTGGATCCCACATATGATAACTGCCACAGACCCTCGAGATATATTCAATCACCCAAAATATGCCCCGAGAGCCTGTAAGGCTTTTATAAATCTTGTATAAAACACACTTCCAGACAAAATCGTCTAAACACCCAAACTTCGAATCTGTTTCTCAAGCAAAATCTCAAAATACTTCAAAATGTATACACATCCTTCATTCATAAAATATCCATCAAAATAATAAATAGGGGAGTCAAACCATCCACAATAAAATTCAAGTATATAGTTACAAATCTCTTTTATAAATCCATAGAAAATAACTAAATAACATAACAAGTTCTTTAAATACAAATCCAGTGGACTATATACCAACCAAGTAAGTCAATACACATGTATACCTGAAGCACACCAAGTCTGGAAGAAACCACCACCAATATAAACTTGTCTAACACTTTCTAAACATGAAATTGGAGAGTGAGGGGGGTGAGTATACGGGAGTATACTCCGTGAGTAAACCAAAAACGATTATAAGCAAATGATACTTAATTTATAGATAGAAAAACACATCTTGCACTCATCATAAGACAATTTGGTTTTAAAATATTTATCTTAGTTTTAAAACTTCAAAACATATATTGAAAATAATTGGGTTGGCTCCTTTTCCCGGTGATCACCCTGGCCCTGGGCATCCCGAGACTGTCAGTGAGTTTTATGTGTAGATAAACATGCTATTTATAAAAATCCATTTCTATATAGAAATAAATAAATAATGCATGGTCTAGTTATATAAAAACAATCCCACCACTGACGATTGCCTCAGATTAGCCACGTGGTGCCATCCGTGACTAACCCGATAAGACTCACAAGTGGTCAAATCATCACTCATGATAATAATGATACATACCATACATCTCCCCCACCTGTGAAGTCTCCACTCACCTAGGCTACCTTTCTATCAAGCCAACCCTAGGCTACCACATATATCACTCACCTAGGTGTCCACATCCAAATGGACTCCTCTAGGCTAACACCCTATAGCTACAGTAAATATCCCGGCTCTTATGGCTATTATCACCAATAGGTATGTCAAAATCTATATATTCACCAATAAGATATCAACATCTCATAAATTGGCCACTGATAATCATTCGGGTAAAACATATAGACCATACAAATTAAATGCATCACATATATCAAATTTCATTTCAAAATCAAAATAAAAACATTTATAAACATTTGCATAAAAGAGGAGTAATAAGCATAATCCTTTATAAAACCTTTACATATTATTATAGATATAAAAACAAGATTTTATTTAAAATAACGAAAACAGAAGGAGTTCACTCACAGCTTAGGGAGGGTATACATCCCCTAATTTTCCTCGTTCCTAGGCACATCACGCGGATTCCTCGCCCATGCACTGTTGCCTGATCACATATATCAAAATATATCAATATACATTTTTAAATCTCGAATGAAACTAGTATACATGAATGCATGTTGACCCAGGTTTCCTAAAATTAGTTTATACGAGTAAAAGGGTAAAACCCTCGTTATTTATCTAATTATCCATTTATTACTGCCAAGAACCTACATTTAGGTTAAACTGATGTATTTCAACTAGTTTCTATGAAATTGAAGAGTGGTCTCAACCAACCCGTTGGAATAGTAACTCATTTACTATTTATATTCATCTAAATTTTTTGAAAACTCATTTTTAACTTCCTAATAATTTACCCAATCTTACTACAATCAAATGAATGTGTAAAGACCGCAATGCAAGCGACAAAACTAATAAAACCTACTCAGATGAACAATAAAGCCCATATTACAAAATTTTGCTAAAATGAAAAATAGAAACAATAGACGAGTTAGGAATGATGCCACGAACCTTGTAGTACAGTTGGTTTGCTTTGATTTAACTTCAAACTCAAAAAGCCCTAAATTTGGAAGCCAAAACCCTAGCTCCCTTTTACGTTCCCTACGCTTCTACCATTAAATTGATGCTCTCATGAAGTTTGAAATGGAAAATATGAGTGACTGGTGGTGAGAAATTGAAAATGCATAAAAAATGTGTGTGGTAGATAGAGAAAGCAGAGAGAGAACGTGAGAGAGAGGGAAAAAGAGGAGAAGAAGAAGAAAAGAAGGAAAGAACATGAGATTTGGGGCCTCAGTCCCCTATTTATAGAAAAAGGACAAAATTATCATTTTGCCCTTAAGGAATATAAAGAAGAAGTTTCTAGAATGAAGGCAAAATTGTCATTTCACGATCGTTAGATCGAACGAATCAGAGTTTGTTTGAACAAACTACCTACTTTATTCGAACGAATCCTTCAACACTCAAAAATTTCAAGGAGCTTCCATTTCGTCGGTCGAACAAATCCCAATCCATTCGAACGAGGTATACGTCTCGACTGAATGAACATGTCTTTCGATTGAACGAACGTCCATTAGATCAAACGAATTTTGTATTCGTTCGAACGAATCTGAAGTTACAAATTTCCTAGGGAGTCCTCAAAACGTCTGTTGAACGAATCACTCTATTCAATTGATCGAACTCGTCAAAATTAAAAATCTCATTTGAATCCTCCCTAAATTAGAAAATATCATTGAGGTCCCTGCGTTTACGACCCCAAAACTCTATCTTAACCACCTTAAATCCTCAAAATAATTATACAGTCATGATAGTATGTCAACTATGTACAATGTGCACAATTATATGTACAGTAAAAGCATAAAATTACCAATGTGCCCTTAGGATCTAAACACGGGACTCACAAATCTATCCCCTTAAAAGAATTTTATCCCCATAATTCAACGTATCTTAGTATTAAAAAAAGGTGAGGATACTGACGTTGCATTTGAAGCTCGGGTTTCTAAGTCATCTCCTTAATAGTATCATTCCTCCACAAAACTTTTACTATAAGGATGGTTTTTTGCCTCAGCATCCGCTCTTGGCGATCAAGGATAGCCACTGGTTGCAGCTCACATTTTAAATCTTCTCTTAAATTAAGAGGAGGAAATTTGATAATATGGGAAGGGTTAGGGACGTACTTCTTTAACATAGACACGTGAAAAACATCATGAATCCTCTGCATATCTGGCGATAGCTCTAACCTATATACTACTGGATCAATTTTCTCAATAATTCTAAAAGATCTAATAAACCTTGGGTGAAGCTTCCCTCACCTCTGAAATCGAATCACCCGCTTCTAGGGCGATACCTTCAAAAATACCTACTCTTCCACATTGAACTCTAAATCCCTTCGTCTGTTATTCGAGTATGACTTTTGTCTATCTTAAGCTACCTTCAATCTCTCTCAGATAATCTTCACCTTTTCAGTGATGGCTTCAATTAACTCAATATTGTTTAGTTTCCTTTTGCCTACTTCATCCCAGCATAAAAGAAGTTCTACACCTTCTTCTATAAAGAGCTTTATATGGTGCCATTCCTATGCTGGACTGATAACTGTTGTTGTAGGCGAACTTAACCAGTGGTAGATACCGATCCCAACTTCCTTGAAACTCTAGAACACATCCTCTTAGTATATCTTCTAGTATTTGGATGGTTCTTTCTGATTATCCATCTGTCTGGGGGTAAAATGCTGAGCTAAAAGTCAACCTCATACCTATAGTCATTTGAAGGTTAGGCCAAAATCGAGATGTAAATTGAGGATCGTAATATGATACTATTGTTATTGATACACCATGCAATCTGATAATCTCTGCCACATACAACTTTGCTAATTTCTCAACTGGGTACTTAGTTCTGATGTGCAAGAAGTGTACAGATTTAGTCAACCTGCCTACGATCAACCATATTATATCATACCCAACTGGAGTACGTGACAGTCCTACCATAAAATCCATGATAATATGTTCCCATTTTCACTCTGGTATGGGTAGTGGTTGGAGCGTTCTTGCTGGTTTCTGGTGTTTAGCCTTAACCTGCTGACATGTCATACATTTGAAAATAAATTCTGCTATGTCTTTCTTTATTCCAGGCCACCAGTAATTCTCTCTGATGATTCTGTACATTTTTGTGCTACCAGGATGCATTGTAAAGGCCAAACAGTGAGCTTTCTCTAAGATGGCATTCCTCAATTCATCATCTGAGGGTACACATACCCTACCTCTTAATGTTAGAATTCCATCCTGAGAAATATAGAATTCTCCAGCCTCACCAATTATGATTCTTTGGCAGACTTTCACTAATTTTGGATCTTGCATCTGCCTCTCCTTATTTGTTCCCTCAATGTCAGTCTTACAATGAAATTGGCTAGCATCGAGCCATTTTGACCACACTTTAATGTCACTCACAGGTTCTTAAATTTTAGTAACAATGAAAGGTATGCTAACTGAATATACGCCATTGTTACTGAAGACTTTCTGCTTAAAGCGTCTGCCACAACATTAGCCTTCCCCGGATGATAGTCAATCACCAAATCATAATCCTTGATTAGTTCAAGCCATCTGCTCTGTCTCAGGTTCAGTTCTCTTTATGTGAGCAAATACTTCAAATTTTGATGGTCGGTAAAAATCTGACACCTCTTTTTATGCAAATAATGTCTCCAAATCTTTAGGGTAAAAACTACTAGAGATATACCCTAGAACTAATCGTGTCATATAGTTCAGGGTTATATTTTCTTATGTATATACCTTTACAAATTAATTATAAATTGGTTACGATTAATAAAGTGGCATTATTCTATCTTGCATTGTGTTCAGTTGCTGATTTCTTGATTTCTTTTATTCGATGCAAGATATGTCCCTATATGTATTATGTGTCAAGATTCTATCTATAAAGAGTTATAGATATGAGAGCAGAATCTTTGATTTAAATACATTCTAAATTTGTTGCTGATTGAGGTGGTGTCATAAGGGACATGATATTGTATGATCAGTATATTTTGTTGCTGCCAAGGATTAGTATTGGATACTAAAGGTTGGGTGACGAGTCTTATGCCACAAGAGCATAAACATGGGTATCACATTGGAGAATGTGATACTGAATGTGATCAAACGTGATAAATTACATGGGTGAATATCTACAGTCAATGATTTATCGCACAGTTGTACTAGTGTACCATTATTCCTTAGACTTGAGATATCACGACTGTAATCTGCAATGAGACACATTATTCACTTGTATATATTACATTGGGCTAGCCATGCCTGGTGAAAGAAGTTTGATGGTAATG
Source organism: Trichilia minutiflora (assembly GCA_035590515.1). NCBI lineage: Eukaryota > Viridiplantae > Streptophyta > Magnoliopsida > Sapindales > Meliaceae > Trichilia > Trichilia minutiflora. The sequence goes on from JAVXUL010053544.1 coordinate 8,074, forward strand.
TGTTCTTATTGTATGAGAACAGGTGATAATCAAAATGGAATCTGCTGGCTTAGATATTTGAGCTTGACATCTTAGGCAGAATTGTCATCCACGGGAATTGAATCTCTGGCTAGAGTCCATGAATTTTGAAAATGAGTTTTTGGATACGTGGATCCCATTTATGATTGAGGCTCTGATCCTATGATCAAGTTAGGGGTTTGACTATACCATGACCTACACTCGATCGGGAGTAGACAGTAGAGAGACTTTATTACATGCAAGTATGACTATATGGGTTTACCTGAATCTTTATTCGCTGTGTTCTAGGGATCATGATATCTTGCTAGAGGTCACTCATGATCATTAAGCACTTCGAATATAAGGGGTTATACCGAAGTGATACGAATGAGTTTGTATTGACTCATGTCTAGTTCATAGTAAACCCAAGGGGTCACATATAGTATCTAGTTAATGATATTTCGTATTGACGAAAATTATGTTGCTCCGATAAGATTATTTCGGTAGGCAAGTTTATTCTTTAATTGTAAAGAATAAGTTTTTCTGACAATAATGCGTTAGCACCCGTTGGTTCGAAAAATATTATGGTGTTATTGGAGACTTAAAATAATATATTTTGATATATCAATTAATAAATAAAATTATTTATTAATTAATTAATTAAATATAGTATTCATTATTGATAAATAAATTATTTATTTACTAAATATTAAATAAATGTTATTTTATTTAAATGGATACTTGAATGACACATGGCACAATAGTTGTTTGTCAAGTGTCATCATCTTGTTTCTTATTTTTAATCTAATGGCCAAGAAAAATCCTTATTTATTAATTATGGTAATTAATAATAAATGGGTTTTGTAATATAAATAATATATTGTTATTATTTGTAATAATAATATATTATTTTGTTTTGTTGGATAATATTAAAAGGTGGTCAAATTAGTTGCTTCCACTTGTTTTTTTGTTATTGGTTAATTTGGATAACTTAATGGAAATGGTTTCCATGTGTTAATGATTTATTGGTTCATTTCTTTTGCTTTACAAGTGCTTGCCAACCGTAAAGCATAAATGAATTGTGATTCAAATTCAATTGCTTTTGTTATATGTGGGAGATGATTACACGTTGGCAAGCAATGCATAAAATGATTTTCAAATTATTTTTGACCATGAGTTTTATATATGTGGCTACGGTGGAAGTAAAGGGAGGAGAGAGGAATTCAAGTTTTGAAAAACCATAACAAAAGAAAGCTTTCTTCTTTGTTGACATACCTTTCGGCCATCTTTGCTTTCATTTAGAAATTTTTGATTTCCATGCAACCAAGCAAGGAAAGGAAAGGAAAAAGAAGAGAACAAGAAAAGGCATAGTGTTTGTTTTCATTTTTCTCTTCTTATATTAGTAACTATGGTGATATATATGTGGATATATTGAATATGGTTACTAATGGTTTGCAAAATTGTTTTGTAAGTTAAATGAGTTTCCAACACCTCACCATCATCTCCATCATCAAACTAGAGTGTGGATACAGTTGGAGGCTTGGGGGAAGACTTCAAGCTTGAAGGAGAAGCTCATTTATAGGATAAAAGGTTTCAAAACCCTAAATACTAAAATATTTGGTATGTTTATATGCATGAAAAATTGAATAAATGATCCTATAGATTTTCTTGCAAAATCCCACGCGAAAATGGTATCAGAGCTTAGGGTTAATTCTATTTTTGTGCATATATTGATGAGTTTTGGTGTTGGTTTGATGCAAATGTTGATATATGGCTTAGTGGTTAGGTTGTGGCATGTATTTAGGTGTATTATGGAGTGTTTTACATGTTGGTTTTGTGTTGGAAAAGTTTGGAAATTGAAAAAGAAAGAAATTCATTTTCGGGTGCAGGGGCTGAATGGCCCCTGTGAAATTTTTGTGTTGCTAGCGGGCAGGCGCGTGAGGCGCACGCTGCCTCATCTTGCTGGAAAACCATTTTTGACCCCTTTTTGTGTTTTCGGACTTCGGACACACCCCGACTCGATTTTTGAGTGATTTTGATCACTAATTATCGAGTTTTATTAAAAAATATGAAAACAACGCATCAAACAAACCCCGTCTCGATGAAGGACAATTTCATAATTTGTCACATAGGGACCATAATACAAATTTTGAAATTGTTCAAAAATTTTCCCTAATCAAGAAATAAATATCAAGTGTTAGTATTATTTCTTAAGTCATCATTTTCACAAACTCTAATAGTGATTAGTGTTTTTGATGAGGGGCATTTTCGTTATTAGTCCCATGAGGACCAAAATACAAAATTTTTGAAGTTGTTCAAAAATTCTTAATCAAGAAATAATTATTAATTGCTAATATTATTTCTTAAGCCACTATTCTTATTAACACTAATATTGATTAGTATTTTCTGTTATTAAATTTTAATTTAT
>JAVXUL010053555.1:0-10498 GCA_035590515.1 Trichilia minutiflora
AGTAGAGCAACAAAAGCCCCAAGGTTAGCATCTTTGATTCTCTTCAATTTCCATGCTTTCTAGCCTAGGGTTTTGATATAAAAAAACTTACATTCATGCATGATTTAGGCCATAGAACCTTCAACACTATCTCAATTGGGAATAAATTTTATAATATATTTAAATCAAAGATTCTGTACTCATATCTATAACTCTTTAGAGATAGCATCTTGACACATAATATAATCTGGGATATATCTTACATCAAATAAAAGAAAGAAGTAAATTAGCAACTGAACATAATGCAAGATAGAATAATACCATTTTATCAATTGTAAATAATTTACAATTAATTACAAAAGGTATATACTTAAGAAACTATAACCTTAAACTATATGACACGATTGGTTATAGGGCATAGCTCTAACAGAGACTCTATTGACGTAGCCGTGATAGTAAATAAAACCCAGAATCTGTTGCAGGAGATTTCAGAACTTGAAGGCTCTAGATCTAAATCTGGGGCCACTCCTACTCGCAGGCTGCAACGTGCGAGAGAAACAGATGACGTGTCACAATTATTACAGCAGCTTTAGAACAGTAAACAACTGCATGTTAAAAAAGATCAGTAAATACAAATGCTTATCCAAAAGATAGCAAAAATGAAAAGGTGCTGAGGATGGAGACATTAGACCAAAAAATGCCAGCTGAAGCAGTAGAAAGCAACACCCTACGATCAGCTAAAGTTGTGAAGAACAATGATGGAAAGAGAGAAGTGGTTTCAAAAAGAAAATACATTGCCACTGAAAAAGGAAAAGAAAGTCTGTAGGGGAATCTCCAATGAAGATAATGGACAATAGGAACGAAAACGTGCCTTTCAAGATCTATGAAAGGCGCCATTTTGAATCCACTCATTTTTCTCAAAGTCCAGAAAAGAATTATGAAAAGTTCCTGGAAACCAACTTATCCCCCGATGATATGAGAGTAGTCCTTGAGCAGAAACGATGGAGGGAATGTGAGGCTTCAAGACGACATTATCCACAGTGGGAAGAGGACTGGAGGATGGCCACCAAGGAAAAAGATATAGAAGCCTTGGTAAGGAAATTAGTAAAAGAGATAAAAAGGGTGTTACCCTGAGGTGATAATGTGGAATTTGTGCACCAAACAGGACTATATGCAAAATCCCCCTTCACTCCGAGACTTATAAGTTTAATTTTATCCTGAAAATTTAAAATACCCCAAATCACCCTATTTTCTGGTAAAACAGATCCTTCCTTACACATGAACTTTTTTCAAGAAGTGATGTTCATCCAGAGTTTGAATGAAGATCAAATGTGTCGTTTGTTCCTGTTGACATTGGAGGGACAAGCAAGAAAGTGGTTTGTTAATTTGGCCCCAGGAAGCATTCAGGATTTTGAGCAATTATATAACATTTTTACAAAAGAGTTCAGAGGGGCAATTTTCAGCACCAAGACTCCAAGTTCTTTATTATTGGTCAAGCAAAGAAGTGGGGAGTCTCAGGAGTTTTGCAAAAAAATACCACGATGAAGTGCTTGAACTGGGAGTCTTCAATCATCCCTTAGCTTTAAAGGGCTTAAAACAGGAATTGAGGATAGATTGGGCATGGTACGCTGTGTGTAAGTCCTCTGTAACTACATATAAAGATGCTCGGAAGAAACTGTTGGATGAAATAGAAGTGAAAAACCAGGTGATGCTGAAAATGAAGGAGGAGAAGATGACATGAGCACCTCTGAGAAACGATAGTTGATTCAAGAGGCTCGAGAATAAGAAATGGAAGAATCAACAAAAAAGATTGTTTGAGATGAACCGAAGAAGAGATTGTGCTCCTGAGTATTTTAGAATAGAGAGACGAAGGGACGATCCTTATTTCAGAGAAAGGAGATCGCCTCAGATGGATAATCTGAGACAAGTGGCAAAGGTGCAAAGGAAGAAAATGTTCACCCTCTTGAATGCACTTCTTTCACAGATATTAAAGGAGGTAAAAAGACGGGGGACACTTTTGTTAGACTTTTGCCCAATCAAGTTAAAACCAATCGGAGATGCGAAGAATAAGTTCTGTGAGTTCCATTACAGATGAATGTTATAATTTGCAAAATCAGATTGAGATCTTAGTAAAAAATAATTATCTAACTGAATTCGTGGTAGATATTAACGATAAATCGCAAGAGCCGAAGCAGGGTTAAAGAAGAAACGATATGATTGTGATCATAGGGGGGCCTACTTTAACAGAAAATTTCAACAGATTTTAAAAAAATTATTCTCGGTATTCGTTATCGAGCTCAGTTATTGTGTCCCACGTGCTGAATATGCGTGCTAAGAAAAGATCAAAGGTGGCCTCATTTCCTATAATGTTCACCAATGGGAATGAGTGTGGAGTCCATTACCCACATGATGATGCCTTAGTGGTTACTCTAACAGTGAGGACTTCTCAGATCGGGAGGATATTGATTGACACAAGAATTCAACTGACATCATTTTCAAGAAAACTCTAGATTTCTTAGGTATTGAAGACTTGAGACTGAGACTAGCCAAGACTGCCCTACATGGATTTGAAAAATCTTGTGTATATCCACTAAGGACAGTATAATTACCAATGATGATAGGCAATAAATCGTATTAGAAGACCACAATGATAAGAGTTACAAGTTGGGGATCTTAAAATGCTATACTCTATGATTTTGGGAAACCTTTTCTTAAATCTACTAAAGTAGTGGAAAGTGTTTACTATTTAAAGCTTAAGTTCAAAGTAGGAGACAAAGTCGGGATTGTAAAGGGAAGTCAGAAGGAGGCTCGATCCTATTTTGCTACTGCTTCAAAGAGCTCTTACTGCATACATAAACGCCCTTTGGTAGAGACAACAGTATATCAGGGAGAAGATGATGAACAAGAAAAGGTGTTTTAGAATTTAGATGAAAAAGTCAATCGATAGCATAAGTTGTCATCTACGGAGCTAATACAGGAAATGATAGGAAGATCGAGTCTAACCTGATTGTTGAATTGAAAATGTTTTTAATTAAAGTACTGAGACGAAATGCTGATGTGTTTGCTTGGTCCCATGATGATATGCCAGGAATTGACTCTCGGATTATCTCTCATCGCTTAATAGTGGATCCGAGATTTAAACCAGTAGCCCAGAAAAGGAGAGTATTTAATACAAAACGAAGAGAAGTCATAAAAACAGAAATAGAGAAGCTTTTAAAGGCCGGATTTATCTGAGAAGTACATTATCTTGAATGGATTGCTAATGTAGTGATAGTGAAGAAAGTCAATGGGAAATGGAGGATGTTTGTTCACTGACCTGAATAAGGCCTGTCCAAAAGATAGTTTTTCCCTACCAAAAATTGATCAACTGGTAGATTCTGAGGCAAGATATGAGCTTCTGAGCTTCATGGATGCCTTTTCAGGGTATAATCAAATCAAGATACATGAGCCTGATGAAGATAAGACTGCTTTCGTTATTGATCAGGGCTTATATTGTTATAAAGTTATGCCTTTCGATTTGAAGAATGCTGAAGCAACATTCTAGAGATTGGTGAACAGGTCTTCAAGCACTTAATTGGGTCAACGATGGAGGTTTATGTTGATGACATGATCACTAAGTCTGTAAAGACCTCTGACTATGCTAAACATTTAGAAGAAACTTTCTCTTATCTAAAAAAATAAAATATGAAGTTGAACCCCAAGAAATGCTTATTTGGGGTCAGCACTGGAAAATTTTTTGACTACATTGTTAGTGAGCGCAGAATTAAGGCTAACCTTCAGAAAGTAAAGGTTATCATGGATTTGAAGCCTCTAAAAACAATAAAAGGGTTACAAAGTTTAACAGGGAGATTGGCTGCATTGAACAGGTTTGTTTTAAAGGTTAAAAATAAATGTTTTCTCTTCTTTCAGATGATAAGGAAAGGAAAGAAAATAAAGTGGGACGAAAGTTATTAGCAGAGTTTCAGGGAGCTTAAGGAATATCTAGCTCATATCCCACATCTTATTAGTCCTGAGAAAGGAGACATTTTGCAGCTTTACTTAGTTCTTAGTGATCATTTTATAAATTTTGTTTTGGTAAAAGAAGATATTGAGAAGATACAACGACCTATTTATTACGATAGCAAAGCTTTGTTAGATGCTAAAATGAGATATGCCCTAGTAGAAAAGCTTGCTCTCTCATTTATTACCACTATTAGAAAGTTATGCCCTTACTTTCAGGCGCATCAGATCGTCATAATGACAAATCCACCCCTGAGACATCCTATATAAATCAAACTCATTACGACGATTAGTGAAGTGGTCGGTAGAACTTAACGAGTATGATGTAGACTATACGCCTCGAAAAGCTATTAAAGGATAAGTGTTGGCAGATTTTGTCGTAAAAAGATCAGTGGAAGAGTAATTGCTAGTATCGAAGGTCTTGAAAAATAATCAAACTCGAGACAAGACTAACACCTTTACCTCTAACGTTTCAGAAGAATTTTGGCAACTGTATGTTGATGGTGTATCCAATATTCAGGGAGGTAGAGCTAGTGTAATTCTGAAGAGATCTGAAGGAGAAGAGGTCATGTATTTCCTAAGATTTGATTTCAAGGTAACCAACAACGAGGCAAAGTATGAAGCTCTAATAGTGGGGAATAAGTTGGCACAGGCCTTGGGGATTACATCTTTGAATATAAATTGTGACTCTCAATTGATTACCATCAGATCAAAGGACAGTTTCAGGTTTGGGAGACAATATGCAAGCTTATTTGAGCTAGACCAGAAGGGTCTTAGAGACATTTAAAGAAGTTACAGTGAAGTAGCTTTCTAGGCCTGAGAACTCCAAAGCCGATGTCTTGGCCAAATTAGCTTCTATCTTCAAGGGAAAAACTCCTGCTTCAGTGCCTATAGAGTTCTAACACAAAGGAGTGTAGACTTGAAGGATGAACATGTGGCTACCACTCAGGAAATCTTAGACCCGACGTGGATAAAGGAACTCAAGTTATATATCCAATATGGGGAACTACTAGCAGACAGAAACGAAGTAAGAATGACAAATAATAGATCTGTCAGATACGCTGTCATAAACAATATATTGTATAAACATAATTTTAGCTTGTCATATTTGAAATGTTTAAGACCAGATGAGACTAATAAAGTTCTGAAAGAGATACATAATGGAGTTTGTGGGAGCCATAATGGGGTTTGTTCTCTTATATACAAAATCCTTTGACAAGGTTATTACTGGCCAATAATTTTGAATAATGCTTTTTGGATTGTCAGATCATACCATAGATGTCAAATTCATGTAGATATTCTAAGACAACCACCAAAAGAACTCTCTTGTCTCTCTAGTTTTTGACCTTTCTCTTAATGGGGACTAGACTTGATCAGACCGCTATCTGCTGCCTGAGCCAATAATAAATATGCAATTGTTGCAAAAGATTATTTTAAAAAGTGGATAGAAGCAAAACCTCTCTCTAGTATAACAGAAAAGAAGACAATGACCTTTGTGAATCAGAATATAATATATCGCTTTAGAGTCCCACAAGTCCTAGTGGTTGACAACAGGAAGCAATTTGACAATGCCAAATTTAGACAATTCTGTTCAAACTTCAGTATCGATATGAGATTTGCTATATCGGCTCATCTTTATGCTAATAGACAAGTGAAAGTTGTCAATAAGATAGTCAAGAAGGCCTTGAAGAAAAAGCTTGGGGAATACAAAGAAGCATAGATTGACAACTGTCTAAGGTACTTTGGGCTTACAGAATAACTCCTAAAGTAGCAACAGAAGAATCCCTGTTTCTACCAGTGTTTGGATGTGAAGCTGTAATCCTAGTTGAAGTTAACATCCTAACTTTTCGTGTGCAAGGCAATGATGAATAAAGGAATGAAGCCAGCCGACGACTAGACCTGGATTTATTAAAAGAAGCGCGAGACAAAGCTGGAATCAAAGCGACAGCTCATCAGTAAAAAGTGGTTCAATACTACAATCAGAAAGTTAGATGTCAAATTTTTAGATATGAGACTTGGCTTTCAGGCTAATAACTCTTAGCACCAAACTTTTCAGTGAAGAGGTGTTTGGAGCCAACTAGGAAGGGCCGTAAAAAGTTACTAGGGTTCTCAGACCCGGAGTCTATAAGCTGGAAACCCTAAGTGGAGTACAAGTCAGAAAACTTTGGAACGCTAAGAAGTTAAAATTGTATTATCCCTGATCCAACCCAATGGCTCAACCCTTCTAATCCAGCACTTGGCATCATACATACTTGTCTCCTAAAGACATTATTGTCAAAAGTGTTCCTTCAGTATTCAGTTTCTATGTTCTTGGTTGGCGAATATTCTTCTATTTTTGGGACCACATTATCCCCAATATGAAGATCACATGCTGGTATGGGATCGTGTTGTCCCTGATCCAAGATCGCATATTGGTATGGGATCACGTCATCCCCCATTTGAAGGCCACATACTGGTTTAGGACCAAGTCATCCTTGATCCAAGATTGTATGTTGGTATGAGACCATGTCGTCCCCGATCTAAGATCGCATACTAGTTTGGGATCACATTGTCCCCGATCTGAGACTATATGTTGGTATGAAACCACATCATCCCCCATATGAAGGTCAAATGCTGGTTTGGGATCACATCGTCCTTGATCTGAGATCGTATATTGGTATGGGACCACGTCATCCCCTATCTGAAGACCACATGTTGGTTTGGGATCACGTTGTCCTCGATCTGAGATCGTATCTTGGTATAGGACCATGTCGTCCCCTATCTGAAGGTCACATGCTGGTTAGGGACCACATCATCCTCAATCTGAGATTACATGTTGGTATAGGACCACATCGTCTCCCATCTAAAGGCCACATGCTGGTATAGGACCACGTCCCCGATCCGAAATTGCATATTGGTATGGGACCACATCGTTCCCGATCTATGATTATTAACAAATATGATCTGGTTTACATTGCTTTCATTCTTAAAGTTGAATCAATGATTAATTAAATTCATTAATTCTTGTCTGCTATAAAGATGACTCATGTTTATAATTAATGAAAGCAATGATATTTGTTTTGGTATATCTATCTTTGCATATCATGTTTGCTTGCCATCTCAGTTATCTGTTACAATGTTATCCGAGATGATTCTTATACTTAATGAAAAATTTTCTAAATATTTTATCATAATTAACTATTAAATTATCAGCTTATACTGAATTAACCCTTATGTTTAAGAAAATATTCACTAAGTGACACATGTGAATAATTTATATTACTTAACCGATTTATGTAAGTACAAGACTTATTTAGGCACGGAAAAAAGAAATACAAGAATAGAAATTCAAATAAAATTTCACTATTGAAGAAAAGGTGTTTCTTTACAAAAAGAAAAGGAAAGAAAAATTACAAAGACCAGAGCCTAAGTCACTACATGAGTGGTTTCTCCTTAGTTTCTTGAAGACTTAGGTCTTTATTCAGGTGAGATTTCTGTAGGTGGATTGATCAGGGCTTATTCTCTGTGGTCGGAGAATTGATGATCGTGGTCTCGGCAACTAGGTTAGAAGTGGGAGCATCTTTATTCGTGTCAGCAGTTGCCTCCCCAAAATCTCGTATTTCTCTCCCAAGGATCTCGTATAACCATCCAAGGTCAAATTGAGGGTATTGGGCCTTGAAAGTTTGACAAGTCAAATTAATTGCCTCATCCTTTTTTGCCTCACTAGTAGAGTCGATAGCAGCTGTAGCATCTTGACCTCTTTTGATCTCCTCAACTGCCCTTTATCTCACAATTCCAACTCATACATCTTTTTTGACAAACGAGATCTGAGATTTGTATTTTCGATGGTGAGGCTGGTCTGCTCAAATTCTGAGGTGACTACTCGGATCTCAAGTTCCTCCTTTTCTTTAGCCCAAGCCAACTCCTTCTCCTCAAATTTTCTTCTTTCAGTTGCCAGAGTGGACTGTCCAGTTTCAAGTGACTTTATGGCCCATGCATTTTCCTTCTCTAATTTCTGCATCTTTCCTGTGTCATCTTTTCTCTCCTTCCATTGAAGTTTCATCTATTGTACCATCTACATCAAACAAGTTGTCAATATATTGCAAAAAAGAAATCTTCAATAGTTAAGTAAACCACTTACTCGCAATCCCCATCTATACATAAATTTCATTGCCCCCTCATCCTTCCAGGATTCTAATTTCTAGTAAACACCTAGAGAGATATGCTTTCCTGCATCGTTTATCAGTCTAGTAAGATGAGCATAATACTATCTTTTTCTTTTCGGGATGTTGTCAGGTCTAAGCTCGGGGGCATCCACAAATCGAAAAGGTTATCCCTAGAAGTGAACTTTGGGGCAATAACCACCCCAATCCTTCTCTTTTTTGTATCCTTTTCGGCTGGAAGAGGCTCGTTTACCACCCTCTTTCCCTTATCCTTTATCGAGATAGGGGGCAGGTTTTGGTATCCGTATCCGAGATAATCTTCAGATCTTGCCTCCTTCTGAGTATAAGGTTTCTTGTCCCTACTATCTACTTTCCCTTCCCCTTATCCTAAAGAGGATTGCTAAAGGCCTCAGTTTATTTTCTTTTTTCTGTCAATTGGCCTAAAGCAGCGAGGGGATTTTCAGAAGATTTTTTGGAAGCCATTAATCCTACAATAAGAACGAAGAAGTAAATCGTAACATATATATGTATATGTCATAGAATTTTACAAAGGAAAGAGAAAGGATAATTACTCTGGGCTTGCCATAACACTAAGTCCATAAAGCGCGAAAGGTTACGTCTTTTCAAATTCAAAATCAATAAAGCCCACTTCGTCATACGGATTGATAGGGTCCCTGTAAATTTAGTCCTTTCAGTCGAGACCTCTAATAGGGAGTTGCCACGAAGAATGACGATTACATCTTCTAGAGTAATTTCAAAAGGGAACTCATCCGAAAGGGTACATCTAATGTGACAGTTATGCAGTAAATTCTTTAAGTTTTTAATTAAAAATTGGGGGCTTAATATTTGGGTAATTTACGAAGAGCCAGGCGCATTGGTTCACAGGTATTTACCTCCCAAGAGCAGTTTATAGTGATGTCAACATCCGAGACCTAGGTTTTGTCGTTAGTCCAAGGATCCAGGCAAAACGGTATTCGAGACCTGAAACTTCTCGGCACATCATCATTTAAAATATTAAACGTTATAGTATAGACTATCTAACCCCATCAATTCTCTAGAATATTCACTTATACACATGGACAAATACGGTCCTCATCACAGCCACGTCCCATGATTTTCGTAATAAACTTTTAGCAAAACCAATAAAGGAATGATTAAAAATTGACAGATTCCTAGAATAAAAGAAAGGTTCATTTCTCATTCACGAGTAACGAACATCGTAATGAACACACACAGACAGATTCTTTCCCAATTCTCTCTCTAAGCATCATTTCTCTCTATCTCTTTTTCTCTCTCGATTTCTTTCAACTCTTACACACAAGCAAAATCCTTACTGACTTAAACATCAAAGGGTTTTCATGGGGACATCGACTTTATTTTCTGAGGATTTCCATGATTTGTAGATAAGGATTTATAAAGATTGACCATAACATAGGAAGAAGAAGCTGGTGTTAGAGGTTGGAAAAGAAGAATCAATTTCTTACATCAACATATTTTAAAAGTAAAAATTATAAAATATGTCCGATAACATTAACTTGTGATTAGCCTATTCATATTCTAAGTAATCTAACTTCTATGGTATAATAATAACCAATAACTATAGAATAAAAGCTTAAAACAACTGTATAATTATAGTACTTCAATACCAAACATGTTTCAAATCACTATTAGTTTGTGTTTGGTTTAATAAAAACCCAACTATAGCAAAATAATCCAAATCAGCGAGAACATAATCCTAATAAACTAGCTATAAGCCCAAAATTGATATAATAGCCGAGCACAAGCTATTCAAAATTATAAATAAAATTGAAAAATATTAAAATAAATTGAAATAAAATTTATTTAATTATAAAAGGACATGATATAATTCTTGCCCCTACCTCTTCACATCCGCTACTAAATCTCAATTTCCTTTTCCAAAACAAATCACACCTAAACTTTCTTCGAAGAGGAAGAAAAAAGAAAGAAAAAAATAGAAGAAGAAAGAAGAGTTTAAAATAATTAGGTATAACAATTTATGACATTAAATCGTATAAAAATATGATGTCAATGATTCATTATATTATTATACTATTATGATAATTATTCCTTTAACTTGAGACATCAATATTATTATTCGATATAGATACACGTAATTCATAAGATATATAAATGCAAGATTAATCATATTTTATACATAGTAAGGTTTAATCATATGTTATTTATATCGGAATGTGAATAACTATCAATATAGGATCCGTTGACTTAATATGAAGGATTTTTAGGTTCCGTTAACTCGATCCAAGTTCAAGTTTTCAGTCAGATTGATCTCAATTAGATTATGTACCCAAGTATAGGTAGTCTTGTTATAGTATAGTCCGGTGAGTCCAAGTGTCGTA
>JAVXUL010053566.1:0-10498 GCA_035590515.1 Trichilia minutiflora
GGGGTAAGTCTCGAGGAAGACTTAGTGAGCAAATAAAAGAAGAAGTAACATTTAAAAAAAAAAAAAACTCAAGCACAGGAGCCAAATATAGTGTAACATTCTGCACTTGTGTGGGAGTATCCAGGTAAATTAAGTAATTGAAGCAAACGTTTTGTTGCACATGAGATTCAGGGGTATTTTGGTCTTTTAACCAAAAAGCATTTTTGTCTTTTTATAAAATATTCGTTCGGGTGCTAAATTAACTCATTAATATTATATTAATATTTAGTAAGGGGAAGAGTTTAGAGGGACTTCCATTAAGGCATCATCCGCGTACCTGAACTTCCGAGCTAAATTTTCGTTGATTCAGAAATCCAATTGATAAGCGGTGACAGAATAAGAATTTCATACAAAGAAATGGTATGAAAATTGGATTTTAGATGAGCGAAAACGGAAGCCTTGTCACAAGCTATTATGTATAAGAAAGCAAAATGGGAAAGGGACAAAGGGTAAATTAGTCATTTTCTCCCCCATATAATTGTATTTAAGAACAAAGCTTCCTTATTTCATCTATTTTTCTTCTCCTCTAGTTAGTTTCTAGTTTTTGCTCTTTTCTTTGGGTTTTCTCCAAATTTCTTCTATTTTACTCATTTTTCTAACTATTAAAAATCTGTTTCTTACTATTAATCAATTGTCCTTAATGCGAGCTACACTCTACAACTTTTATTTTGCTGATTGGGTCAAAGAATAACTCAATAACATCATTTGGATACTATACATATACTATTCACATTTGGGTGATTTTTGCATTTACTCGAAACCAAAGCGATTACGAGCTAAATTAGCCTTTGTGTAAGCCTTCCAACTTTGTTACGATGTTATTTTCATGTTTTAAAGGATGCTATGAAATTTATTTAAATGTTCGTTGCGAATGTTATTATTCTTGTTAAAATCTTTGGTTAATTCTAATTTCTTCATTTGAATTACATATCTAAAATGTAGAATGTATGATTTTAGCATTATGAGGGCAAGTGTTAAGATTTTAGCACACGTAATAGATTATGGAAGCAACAAAACTTGGTTATTTAAGTTGCACTTCGGGTAAATAATAAGTTATAAGAATTTGTGTTTTGGAGGAGAGGAAGGTGTTGTGTCATATTAGAGTTAGCGATTTAGTTCGGTGATATTGAGTTGTTAACGCCTTTTGTTTATCATTTTATGTTAGATACTCTGAGGGAGCGGGCATCTAGCTCATATTGACTTGGTTTGAGTTTTCCTTACCCTAGCTCGCTGTGAGTGGAATTTTTTTTATGTTTCATTATTTTTTTAATGATTATGAAAGTGCATTGTTTGAAAAAATTTTGTGAAAATAATATTTATGAGTTATGAATGGAATAACTATATTTTGTCTATATTTTCATATCATTTCATAATAATGTCTATGCTTATGGATATGGTAAGATATGTGAGAATGTTGTAAAATGATGTGAGAAATTGATGGAAGCGTTGAAGGGTTATTTGGTATTGAGGCCAGGAGAAGGCCAAATTGTTCATTGATATGAGTTTGCTATGTATAATGTATAATATATATATGTATATGTGCTATGATTATGAATGAATGATATTTGTAGTTGATGCATGTTGTGTGATAGATAAAGATCAGAAGTGTTTGTCACGACCGCCCCTCTGCAAGTTGACCCTACCCTACAAAGGGACATCGTGAGTTGGTCTAACTATTACATGCTCAATCAATCCATAGTCATACAAAGCCCACATTAATAAACCTATGAAATAGGTATACTTAATGGCTCTATTTTCACAAAGAGTCTGGACATACAACGAACTACTACTGCAATGCTGTAGAGAAGTCTAGTAATAAGGATAGACCTGTAACATTAGCAATTGTAGAGTTTTGAGCTAATAAGCTTAGTGAGTAGGTTACTTGACCTGTAATCCAAAATAGTTTGATAACATAATTAAGATAGACATTGGTTAGATAATCACCATTTCAGTATGCTGGCAAGCTATACACATACCCACACATTAACCAATACATCGTCTTTACAACGTATACACTTGTATATGAACCATAACCTCTTTCTACTCTCTTTCCTCATTATCACTTCTCATCTCATTCTAGTCAACCTATAGTACCAACCCCTATTCCAATCATTTTCATCTACCACTTGATCATCAATGACAATTCATTCAATTATCTATAATCAATCCAAATCAAAATACACAATAATACATGCACCAACAAAGCATCCAAATCGAATTAACGTCACATAGTTGTAGCATAAGCAAAACATAATGGCTATCTTCTGGTTTCAATTGCAGTATCTGAACACGCCTCCATAAGTCAATTATCAACCATATAGAAAAACTGTAATTCATCATATAAAGCATATAAACAACCAATAGGTTCCTCATGACACAGTGCGAGATTATATTACCACTTGTCGTTTGTTGGAAGCCTGTAATAACTCAAACCAAATTCTTCATGACACAGTGCAAAAACACCTGCCTTCCTGTCGTTTGTTGGACACTTCTCAATCTCAATACTGGTGGAGTTCCTCATGACACAGTGCGAAAACTCATCGTCTTCCTGTCGTCTGTTGGATTCTACCATAAACAAGGGACCATTTTGATTGTCACACAATAATTATAACCATCGCCTTCTCATTAAGATCATATCCCAGTTTTTAATGCCCTAAGATAATAAAATGTAAGTTTTGCAATACCAACCATATAGTCAATAAAACAAGAAAGCAAAAAAGAAATAAAGGCATATCCATTTGATACCAAGCATATTATAAAACAAAATGTTTGAGATACAATTTATGGGCCCCAAGATTAGCCCCACGAACATTGTCACCACTGCACTCATTTTTCACATACACACGAGTCATTCATAATTCATATAAATCAAATTTCATAAGATAAATTATATCACAAAGTTCACAAACTCATATCTGCACGCACCTGTGCTATGCATTTACAATCATTTACAACACATTCGGTCATCATAGAATTCATACATGTCAGAAGCATTATAGATTGACATCCATTGAAGATATCGTTATTCCATTCAAAATCTCGATAACTATTCATATACACATCGATATATATATCAATACCATATAAGCTATTCATTTTATAAGCGGTGAAACACACAAACAATCACATCAATAGCTAACTTAGAAGCATTTATAAATTGTCCATTCACTTGTTTATCCATATCTTTATTCTATGCTATCAAACAAGCTAACAAAATATCACACAAATCGTTACTGATCATACACACGTATAGGACAGTCCTTTTTTCCTAATATCAAGTACAAGTATTTTAGAATACCTTGCTTATTATTCTTTACTAAGAGAGGAAGCTATCACTCTAGTTAATCAAACATAATGCTAATGCAAGGTACCATCAAACCAAATCCAACACTATAAAAATCAACATATAAGATCTAAAGTTACGACAATGGCCTCTTGGCCTTGATCATACATACATACATCAAAACTGTGGTCCATAGATCTCATAACTCATGCCACAAAACTTCTCAAAACATTTGTTATTAATATAGCAATCAATATATCATTTAGTCATTTTATCAAACACTTGGTATGCCGTCGTCATGTCTTCCTATATTTCACGTAATTGTATACAGCTCATTGCAAAGTTTCATAATTCTTTCATTTCATCACGCATTGCACTTTTCGTGGCAACATTCTTAATAAATCAACACCTATAGTCATTTAAATATTTCATCGAACACTTGGTGTGCAAAGTTCTCTTAATCAATTTTTACTAAATTTTAAGGCTAATATACCCAATATTACAATAATCCAATAGCACAACTTTAGAAATAATGCGATGTTACCAATCACAACAACCATTTCAAGCTAAACAACCAAAATCCATCAACTCATAAACTAATCTATATCATTTTCTTAAATTCATGAAAAACATAGGTTTTATAGTGAGAAACTACTCACCAGGAGTTTATCTAACCTTTATGAGGTACAATTCTCAATTTTTAATGTCGAATCGCGGAGAAAACCAAAATGTTGTCCAAGTTACAGTAGAATTTAGGCATTGTTCCAGAGACTTTTCTGGCATTACGTGACTAATAGCTGATTTCTCTCATTGACACAAGTCCAATGGCATAAGCGGTGCATTAATCCGATGTGTGTTCGCGAAGTTATGGCCCAAATACACACACTCTCTCTACTTTCTCTCTCATTCCTCCTCTCCCTTTCCAAATGAACTCTGTTGTAAAATGAACCCTCATGGTCTATTTATAGAGCTCAAGGGCAAAATTATCATTTTAACACAAAATTATCATTCAAGGATAAAACGGCCATTTCTCATCCTATTTCACATTTCGATCTCTGTTTCGCTATCTGTCTCCATAGCAGGCTTTGTTTTTCACCTCAAATTCATTACTGAGATTTTTAGCCCCTTATTTGGAAGTCTTCTGCATCATCAATTTTCGTTTCCGTTCGTTTTCAACCATTTTTCATCCGATTTTTCACAAAAATATCATAACTCCATCATTCTTTATCCAAATTAAGTGTCAGTTACAGCGTTGGACTCTACACATTATAACCAACCTATCGATCTCAAAACATTCAAAAAACAAATTGGTTACAAGGGTGCTACTTTGAAAATCAAACTGCGATATTGCCATGTAGTCGAAAAATATCATAACTCTCTCAATACTTATCTAATTCGAGCGCCGTTTATGGCATGATCATCTAGATGTTACAAGCTTTCATACGCTACTCACCGATGTAATTTTTGATACTACTACAGTAATCATGCTCAAATTACCAAAATCCCCTTAGCCCATTTCTAATCACTTTACGCCTCAAGCGATACTCTAATCATGTATTTACACATGTATCCTATAAATCATTAAAAAAATTTAGGATGGGTTCTACAGTGTTGACATGCTAAATTGGGTAAGGCTAGGAGGAGGCCAATATGGTTATGTTATACACTTTTCATATATGATTTATAGAAATATCTATATATGTATGGTTACATGAGTGTGTATGTGCTACAGATTTGATCCATTGATCCAGTTATAGTTGTCCCTCTGTCCGGTTAAGTGCGTAACCCTAGATATGAACTATCCCTCTGTCCGATCAAGTGTATAACCTTGAATATGGACCAGGTAAAGATGATATGTGCATGATGCTTAATTACATGTTATATCCTCGTGTATGATAGTATTCTTGTGACGTATGAATAGCTTGCCAGATTAGTAATTGTGTACAATCTATAGATTTTATTAAATTATTTTTCTTTATAATTTCATTGGTATTTCTTTCCACTCACTAAGTCTTCCCCAAACTTACCCTCTTTTCCCTTCAGTTTTGCAAGTTTTTTTTTTCTTTGTAGTAGATATCTATAAGGGCAAGCCAATGGATCAGATACTGACATGCATTCACTAAGAGATTGGGTCTATTTTGCATTGTAGATGATGTTCAGGCTTTAAAAACCTCTTATGTGTTATAGATATATTGATATGTAAATCCTTGGTAGATTGTATATGTAGATATGCTATATAATTTTATTAGTTTTGGTGCATATGTGTATATGTTGGGTATAGAGACCTTTTTAGAATTGAAATGGATAGAGTCTATTTATGTCATTCATATGATATGTTGAGCATTGAATCTGTAAATAACAGGCGATCATGGTCAAGTTCTCATTTGATGTCGCTAGGTGACTAAAGGGGATAAGGGATTCTTGTCTCCTGCCAATTATACCATGGGATGTGACATATAGCCATCATCTTAAATAATCAAAATCATAATAACTGAATAAATAAAACCATCATAGTTGAATATAGTCATCATAATTGAATAAAATTTATCATAGTCTACCCCATAGGACAAAACATCTCAAGGTTTTGTAATTAAACCAACAACAACATCATCATCGTCATCCTCAAATACCACCATCGATTAGAAAAATTCCTGTTTCTTCTTAACATCTCAAGGTTTCTTTTTTCTTTTTAATGTTCAGTCTTTTGCTTTTCTTGGTTTAATGTTCTTGTTTTTTCAGAAAAATGGATCGCCTGAGGAAAACAGATTTGTATTATAAAGAAGTGTTAAAGTATATAATATAAGAAATTCTTTCTCCTTTTTGTTTTAGTTTGGACATACACGCGTTTTAAGATAGAAGAACACTACAGAAATTGTTATAAAAATGTTTGCATTAAGATTTGAGTTTTCCTTAGCTAAAATACAAAATTTGGTGTTTTTATTTTTTTCATTCTACTATATTTTTTAAGTTTATGCTTTTTACTTGATTTCAGGTTGCTCCATCTCTATTTTCAAAATTTGAAATTCATAGATATAAACATATGAGGTAATAGTGTGTGCTTATGGCATCTTTAGGAATTTTTCTTCTTTTCCTTCTTATATACATATGATTATGCTAAAACATTGATAGTTACTCTCACTGTACTTTTTGTAGGGATAAAAGAGATGAGGCTATTACCATTGTTAGAGATAGAAAAGTAAGAAGTCTTTACATTTTTCAATTTTCTAGATTTTTTTTAATAGGTCATTATATGCATAATGTCTTTTGATTTGTTCATAAATTCAAATTTGAATGGTAGTGCTCATGTCAAAATCATGTACTAATAACTAGAGAAGCATGCTTTATGGGTATCTTCTTAATGGTAATTTTATTAAGATCTTCTAATGTGGTTGTCCTACTTAGCAACTTTTATTTTTTAATGGGAAATTCCTTGTATTCTTATAGGTTCCAAAAAGGGTTGATTTTCAGAATTGCACTTAAATGAAAATTTTGTGGGTCGATATACAATTTGAACTTACTTTTGATATAATTAGCTATAATAAATTATTGATATTGAGATAAAAGAAGAATTAAATGTTTTAAAACATTATTGTATTTGGTTATGAGGCAAGGCGCTGGCTGTAGATAAGATGGAATAAATTCAGATGGTAGCTTCGCATTCGGGAAGGATAGATTTTTACTGATCTGAACCCATCTTTTTAGATAATTCCCTTAATTAAATTTAGACAATGAGTTCAATAGATCGCTTTTGTTGTGATGCAAATTTCAATCTAGGTCACCTTTGGTTTATATTCGTAGCAAAATTTCATATGAGGCTTCTCTCTATTCATTTTGCTGATCATGGTTGACAAATGGATCACTTGAGAAAAGTCAAGTTTGTATTATATCTAGTTGAAATTGGATTTTAAATTTATCATATTCTTCTTCTCATCCCTTTATCTATTTAGTTTTGAAAAACTATAAGTAGGGTTTTATAAAATAAATCGAGTATTATTATAAAACTCTCGTACTCTATTTCTATTTTCATGACGGTGTAGGTAGGGATTGGGCTTCATTAATTTACATTTTTGTTCTTGTTGATATAATATATTCTTTTTAGTATATCATGCTCCTAAAATCTAATTAAAATGAAATTTTAATTTCATTAAATTAAAAGAATATTCATTTTTTATTTTAAATGTTTTTCAGTATAAATAATTTAATAGTTATAGATATTATTGTATTTTTAAATTTTGTAATTTATGCGATAATAGAATTAGATTTTGCAATAAAGTAATAAAAAACCTTTAACAAAAGCAGATATATTAACTAACAAAGGTGAAAAATACTATTTTTTTATTTCGTAGACTAAAATTTCTTTTAACTAAATTTTAAAAATCTAAATATATTTTTCTATTGTGGACCAGGAGAGTATATTCTTTTAAGTAATGATATTTAAACATTTAAAATTTATTAAAAAATTATTTTTTTATCTTTGATGTTGATGTTTTAAACATTTTTTAATATAACTAATTTAATTGTTATTGATATTAATGTATTTTATAAATTTCATAATTTATATTATAATAAATTTAGCTTTTACAATGAAGTAACAAAAAATTTATAAAAAAAAAGGAAACCATTCTCAAATAAACATAAAAAATAGTTTTAATGCAAGAAATCAGCCTCGTCCACGACTCCGAGCACCAGCAGGTTTTTCTTCCTGCCCCTGAGCTTGGAACTACAAAACACATAGAGTACCTCAGGAGTAAAGCCGATTTCCCAGTAAAAACCCTCCGATGCTTAAGTCAGAGAGGATTTTACTTGGTGTGTGCAATAGGTGTGTATGCAAGCAAGCAATAATGCATGAAGAGTGTGGATGACATGAAATGTTCTATTCCTGAATATGATACTTGTATGCATTGAAAAGGTTTAAAGAATGTCTCACAGTGGGTTTCTCTCGATGTTGTCCTCACGAATCTGGCTGTTCATTGAATTGAATCTCTTTTAATCGAATCACCCTCTTTCTTGATTACTGGATGCTGTATAAGGTAAGTCTAGGAGTGCATATCGCTGGACACGTGTTGCTGCATGGCTGACTTGCCCAGGGTGACCTGTTGCAAAATTAGAGGGCGTGGGGAATTGTGACACTATTTCTGGCCACATCATCCTCGAGCCCCCGAGTGTTTGTACCTCCGAGCGAAACTTCTAGCTCTCCCGAGAATGAAGTCCCTTGGTTCTCGGGAGACTTTGATGTTGCAGGGTGTAGCCTCGATATCGTCAGGAGGTGGAGGGGTGGGGACTAGCATACCCCGAATGGCCGCAGATCTAAACTATTGCATAGTAGGCCATTGATCCGACCCCCTAACTTCGAGGGCATATGTCGTTGAAGGCTCAGACCTGAATGCAAATTGATAGCGAATGACTTCGAAGAAGAATCCCTGATCGATTGTCTTGGGCAGAGTGCCCAAGGCTATTAGGTTATCTTACTATTGGACTGACCAGCTTCTCAGAACGACACCGTATAAGGGAGCCTCCTGGGTACGTGCACTTGATAGGCTTGGACAAGGGCATGGAGATGGGCCTGGGCCGCTGGGCTGGGCCTCGGTAAAATCCCCCAAAACTAAGCCCCCTAATTTTTAATTAAATAATTATTTTAATTAAAAACTATGCCATTTCTGCTCGGCTGGCTCGACTGACGCTACATCTCCGTCATCTCCTTGGGAACGCAATCGTCCTACACGTGTCTCTTCTCCATTGCTGAGCCAATCCGGGGATACACGATATCCGGGCCATCACAATTATATGTTGGAACGGGTCCCACCTTATTTGAATTTCAAAGAGAGCTGACTCTTGACATTCTAACTTCGGGCGACGTGGCATTCTTTAATCCGTTGGATCAAAACCAACGGTCGAAGTCTCCCAGACCTTGCCTATAAATACCTCCCCTCCTTTGAGCAAAATTGTGAAAGTAATGGTTGAATACTTTTCTCAAGCTTCTCAGAATACTCACTCTGCTTTTCTTGCTTTGATGTTCTTTCTGTCTTCAATCGGCTGATGAATCTCTTATTTCTAGTTGTGGAACCTAGTTTCTCTGGAGTTTTATTCTAACTTCTCATGACATCCTGCTACCGATCCTCATGGCGATCCTTGTTGGAAAGATGGCCAATCTCACAAGCACTTTTGCCAAACATGTACACATGGAAAGTTGAATTCTGGGGGTGTTAAGTAATCGGGGAGTGTCCGGACATGCAGGGGTTTTACTCTTCATTTTCCTGGTCCACTCCACCGAATATAATGATTTTTTGAGTGCAGCTGCTATTGTGGGTCCATCCCTAAGCTCATCCACTGGCTTCATCGGGTTCCCTCTCACTTTACACTTTGCACACCCTCTGTTACTAATGCTCTTCTCTGGTTGCAGGCATGCTTTCAGAGATGAAAATGATCCAGCAGACGCTCAGTGGGGCGAGACGATCAGAATGATGCGAGGAAACTGAGAAGGAGAACGCCTTTGCCCTGAAGCAGCTGAAGATGGCAGAGGCGGATCCGGTCCTTCAAAATCCCTCAAGTGTTGATAAGACCTAATAGGAGTCGGACATTCTGTAATAACATAGGTTGAACACTCTGTAATAACACGGGTCAGATATTCTGTAATAACATGCTCTGACTTATAAAACTCCCACTTCTATATATACACATTCTGTTTTATTTCAATCAGCACGGTGCGCCTTGCAATACTTCTCTGAGTGCAGTACTTAAAAAGAATCTTCCGTAGTGAAAGGAACATCCAGCTTTCCAAAGATAACCGAATGACCTCTTAACTTGACGAAACTATCCGAATAAAAACTATTCGAATGAGAATACCTCCTAGTGAGTGAGAAAATATATCTGAGTGAAGAGATATCCGAGTGAAAAAGTCCACATGAATAGATATCCGAGTAACAGCCATCTGAATAAAAATATATCTGAGTGAGAAACCATCTGCATAAAAAGATATCTGAATGGATAACTTAGGCAATTTTTCAAATATCTCAATAAAGAATTCGTTCATTCGGGGAGAATCATCTGAATGAAAGAGAAAATATCCAAATTAAGAGTTCATCCATTCGGAAAAGATATTCGAATACAGGACTCCAAATAAAGGTTCGTCCATTGCCCATTCGAGAAAATCATCCGAATAAGAAACCAATAAAGATA
>JAVXUL010053577.1:0-10498 GCA_035590515.1 Trichilia minutiflora
CACGTTCTCTCCTTTGTTCATCTCAGCCCTTACCCGAATTTTTGTCCAAATTTCGATTTCTCTTCGTAGACGAGTCACATTCCATGCTTCTATCATGCTGGGCGCGTCAATTTGGCGATAGAGGTGAGATTTCGCGGAAGAGCACTTAGGGTTCCGAGAGGAGAATTTTGAATTTTTCGAGTTAGAGACAAAATCAGAACAAACCGACCACACCACGAGGTTCGTAGCTTCGATTCTAGCTTGTCTATACCTTCATTTCGCATTTTTACGTATTTTAATTTGTATGGGTTTCGTATCGATTTTCTTAGATCTATCTCTCGTATCTTAGATTTAATGTGTAATATGGGTTGTAGAGGAGTCGTAGAAGTCGTAGAAAACTAGAAGTACAATTTCAGAGTTTTTGGATAAATGTAAATAGTAACTTTGATTACTGTTTCAACGAATGCATGGGGCCCACAAGTTAAAATTTTGTAAGTTAGTCGACGAGCATTGGTTTAGACGTAATGTGGGTCCTTAGCGATATTAATTGGATAATTCGAGGTCGATCGAGGATTTTAAGTATTTTTGGATATTGGTTCGACTTTAGAAATACGAGGTTAGCACGCATGTCATGCATTCGAATTCATATGCATATTTAGAACGCTTATTGATAGTGTTTTATGTATATGGTTAGACGATAGTTCGTGATCGAGGTATCAGCGTGACTCGCAGAAAAACGAGGGGAATTAGGGATTATATACCCTCCCTACGCTGTGAGTGGACAGTTTATATATCTTTTAAGTTTTAAAAAATGATTTTGATATCCTTATATATGTACATATATTATATATGAGATATGGACTTGAGGCTCATTTTGAGTATGCCATGTTTTGATAATGATGTCATGATGTTGATACGGCTGATGAGCTGGATTTTATGAATTTATTTTGTATTGATTATATCGCATTGGGGTCGGATTATGGTATTTATTATGATTGACGGTCAGGTTGGCCTGTTTGTATTTTGTTGTGCATTTTATTATGATGATGGCCATGATAGGCCTGTGTTATTGTATATTGGTGATGTGGCCATGTTGGTCTGTTATGCACAGTAGCTACTGGTTGTAGCCTAGGGTCGGCCTAAGTTGATAGAGGTCGCCTAGGTGAGTGTGGGACTTCACAGGTGGAGGAGTTATACGGCGTTTGATTATTGTTTGAGTGGAGGTTTGACCACCTGTGAATTTCAGTCAGATTAGGACGAGATCACCACGTGGCTAATCCGAGGCGAACTTTAGTGGTAAGCCTATTTTCTAAAAAACCTACATATTTTATTTATTGCATTTAAATCTATTTTTATAAACAGCATGTCTTAGTTGCATACAAAATCCATTGACGGTCTCGGAACACCCACGGCTAAGGTAGTCGCCGAGAATAGGAGCTTGCCCAATGATTTCTATAATATGTTTCAAGGATTTCAAAATAAAGAAAGATTTCTTTTAATTTGTTTGTTTTCAAATCGTACTTTACTCATGGATTACTCGGTGTATGAATATGTACTTATAAATATTATGTTTTTATTTCGTTCACTCACGGAGTATACTCCTGTATACTCCCACCCACCCACCTCACCTTAGTCCACTGATAGTTATTAATGTGTGATCATTCCAAGACTTGAAGGCTCAGGTATAACCAAATCGACTCACTCTGTAGTCCTTAGTCCACTGGTAGTTATTAATATTTTCCTTTTATTCATAAGAATATTATGAACGACAAACAGTTTTGTAATGAGTACTTGAACCTTATTTTTGAGATGGGTTGATCCCTACAGATACTTTTATTGATTTATGTGCACATATATTATTTGAAGTGTTTGTGCCTTTGTTTTATTTATTTGGAGTTTAGGTGAAAGATTGGATTGTTTTTAGGAGTGCTTATGAAATATTTGTGAAAAACAGGTTTTTATGAATGCCTTACAGGTTTTCAGGTTGTATTCTGTGTGATTGAGTACACCCTGGAGGTCTGTGACGGTTGTCACAATAGGATCCACGGGTTGGGGTGTGATAAATATTAAGTAAAAATTATATAATAATATTAAATATAATAAAATAAAAATAATTTTTAAATTATATAATATATTATTTAAAGTTTTGTTAAATTTATTTTTAAAAAATAATTTTTATAAATAAATTTTAATTAAATATTATTAAATAATTTTTAATATTTTAAAATTTTATAATAATATTAAATGTAATTTATAATTAAATATTATTATATATCATATAATAATATTAAATAAAATATTTTTAATAAAAATTTAAATAAAAATTAAAATTAAAATTTTTAAAAAATATAAACAGCAATCTGGATAAACAGTAACACAGGTATTTTTATTCAAAAAAATTTAGATGGGTTAGATATGATTAAAAATTTAAACGATGATTATTTTTGAATAAAAATTTTGAAGAATGACTATTTTTAATTAAATCCCAATAAATTTCACCTTTGGCTGGTCAGTGGCCCCGTCAAAAAAGTAGTGCAAAATTGACTTGACAGGTTAATTTACAACAAACTTCAGTACCCCTGGTTTTATAGTAACAATACTTATTTTTAAGATGTCAGTGGAAACCTGATATTCCTTTCGCAAAAGCAATTTTACTAGTGAATTGTATCAATAATCATTATGTAACTTCTTTTTTCTCGCTTCGTTTTCCCTCATTTTTTGCTCTTATTGCTATTCTTACTGAAGGTTGATTAAGTTAATACATCCAACCGAGCTTTTGATTAGTAAATCTATAGTTAATTTATTGTCGCTTTTTAATTGTATTCTCGTCATCTGTATATGAGTTTGTTATTGGTAGAGTCGGTATATTAGAAGACCACAATACGGGAAGTGGCCAAATTGATGAATGAGTTTTAAAGCAGGTATTTGTGTTCTGGTGAGCACTGAGTTGAAAAAAAAGCTCTTCTATAATTGGCCTCTCCAGCTGTTGTACATCCTAATTCACGGAAAAGCAGGCTATTATATTATTCTTTTGTAATCAGAAAGCATGTTCAAATTATGTAACCGTTAAATGAGAAGTCAAATGAATTACTGACTTGTGGGGGAGGGTGTTTGTTGTAACAATTTCCTCCAGTTTTTGAAACAATGTTTGTAATAAAATCTTTAACTGTATTTATTAAGCCCGTTTAAAGCTTAATCCTGTTGATACAAAATCCTGAAGTGCATTTTGTTCTTTGAATAAAAAAGTGCAGATGAGACATGAGTGTGAAAAGGAGGGAATGACTGAGTATAAAAACGAAAAATAAAAATAAGGATATCCTTAATGATGATAACTGAGTTCCTGACCATAGCTTACAACTTGCATTGTATTGCTCTTCCTGATTCCTTTACCTTTCACAAATTTCATCAAACAAATTTAAACTTTGTGGGCCTCTAAAGTGTTTTCAGAACAAAACCCTAGATGGGTTCATTGGGCTCCGAATGGAAAGGCACAGTTTTCCAATACAAGAAGAGATGAAAATGAATAGGGGTAAGATAAATTATTTGCGTGTCACCACAAAACTTGTATTATTCAAAGGGAGAAAGCAATCATCTATCAAATCCTTCAAATTTTGTAAAAAGTAGGCAGATGCCTTTGTAAAAGTCATTGCTTGAATGCTTTTGCTATCCAACTTAGGTTACACAACCAAAGGTAAACCAAAACTCCTAGTGATGGCTTCAAATGCCCACCTTGGTGGTGGCTCCATGTCTCATGATTTTACCCAACACTGTAACTCTTGAGAGAGAGAGAGAGAGAGAGAGATATCTATTTGACAATATATATAAAAGAAAAAAAAAAAAAGATATGACTTCAGAAAAAGAAAAGGGTGGTTTTGCATTGAACAAATTATAGGCATTGACAAGATCATTTCATTACCACCCACCGTTGGGGATTGAGTCTAAATGATATCTTGTTAATGTTAATCTATTAAAGATGGAGTAAAAGGTCTATCTTGGATCCTATTATGTCACCAAAAGAGGTCGCTCTATCACCCACCTTTTGTTTGATTCTTTTGACTCTATTGTTTTCCCTTTGGAATATTTGACTCTTAGCTACCTCTCTTTGCATAAGCTTTAGAGAATCATAATCACATATTCAGTTGTAAAAACACACAAACTTCTTCATTAGGCAAAAACTACACAACTTTTAATACATTATTAACTAGCATAATGTGCCCACATGATCATAAATTACCAATATAATATATATATATATATATATATATTATTATTCATAGAAATATATATTAAGTGACCTAAAAGACTAGCAAAATTCACCAATGACTTCACATCTACTCAACAAACATTAGGGCCAAATCCGACAAACCCACTGGCTTCATCAAAAGAAATTTGAATTCCCTCTTGTTGAATATTCCCTATTATGGATAGTCCAGAAGGAGATGCAGCAAAGGCAAAACAAAAAGTACCCAAATCATCCACAGGTATCAGAAAGTTACCCGCCGGAAGGGTTAGGATTGGACCGTCCGAGAAATAAAATGAGATTGTTGGAACCCGAACTGATACAAATCCGTAAAGGTTATAGCATGTGTCGAATATGGCTACTCCGGAAGCCCGTGGAAGGTTTCCGGTTTGGGCAATAAAAGCATCGCGGAATGCGTCGTAAGCTATCGTTGGAAGCCTAGTCACCGCAGTTCCCGTGTCCATAACCACTCCTCCATCACCCAATTGGGTTAGCCGGAAAATGTCCTCGGATATGGGTACCCGGACGCCTCCTACTCCAAGACCCGATAGCCCAATATAGTAGAAACTAGGAGCCCGTGGATTACGGACCAAAGGGACCCATGCAGCACCTACAGGTAAGGCTCCACGTCCGAATACCAATGACCCTGAAGATCCGGTGCCTCGACTTACTAAACAATAACTAAATGCACCACCGGTTTGGCCACCCAGTTGATCAACAAATGACATGGATCCGCCGCCGAGGCCCAACAAACCAGCGGCTCCGACGAACATGCCTTGGTTCTTATGACCACACCCAATAGCTACGTTCTTCACCACCGTCCGCCCTATTGTAAGCGTTTCAAGCGCAAGTGTACCCTTCGTATACGACCCATCACCGTACGACACCTCGTATCGACAACGCCCCTCTTGGCAGCCGGCGTTCTCTACTCGGTCGCAGACGGCGGAGCTGCAAGAAACTCCGGTATACGACGCTGAATCTGCCGGGTCAAAAACGGGGTCGGATTGCTTGTAGCATTGGTTACAAGGTTTGCATTGAACCCAAACGATATCTGAACCTGAGTCAATAACCATGTACTGACTTCTCGGCGGACTACCAACTCCTATTCTGACAAAATATTCTCCGCTTCCTTGGTCCATTCCGGAAACGACGACGGTTCCAAAGTCTTGCACTTCATAATTGTGATCGTCGCCGCCAGAGAGACGACGTACGAGGGTAGCCACCCTTTTGACGTCCCTCTGCATGCGTTCATGAAAACGGTGGCGACGATCATACTCACGCAAGTTGGCTTTAGTGGACGATAAATTATCTCTATGTACTATTTTGAGCTTCCATTTCCCTTCGTTTCCAGTGTTATTATGGTTTTCGAAGATTTCATCAAACTCAGAAATCTTTGCAGGATTGGTGTTTCTAACTTTAATGGATTCTTTTATGTTTAGGAGTTGAAAATCAGGGTAAGAGGTGGTGGAAGCAGCGACGGTGATACTGATGGTGATGTTACAAAGAAGCTGTAAAATGAATAGTTTGGGGAAAAGTGTTTGTGAAAACAACATGGTTTGTATTTGTATAGTTTTTGTTATGAATCTGAAATGGGTTTCAGGTTTTGAGGTTGGAGGGAACGAAGGGTTAGAATTTATTTGGTTTAATTTGTGGGGTGGTTTGGGGATGCGTGCGTGGAATTAAAAAAAGAAAAGGTTGTAGGGTTTGTGATAATTGAGCGATGGGTACTGTTTATTTTTTGTTGTTTTGTTTTTGGATTTATTTAAAGAGTTTTCGGCTTTGCGTTTCTCTTTTTTTTAACTCTTTTCAAAGAGTGTTGAAATATTGACTAGAGAGTGCAGTGCATCCAACTTTTAATTAAGTAAATATAATATGTTATACCAAATTAAAAGGAAACAGAATAATAGTAATAATAATTGAAGAAAGAAGAAATCAAGAAATGTTAGGGTTTGCCGGTTTGGTTGCCATTCACTCTTTAATATATATATATTATAGTACTTTTCATTTTTTTAATGAAGACTTTCTTTAAAATTGTAGTCTACTGTAAAAAAAAATATTTACAAAATTTAAATATCTTGTCTAAATTATCTTGAAATGTATTTTACAAATTCAAGAAAAAAGTATATGTTATGTAATTTTCAAAAGAGGAAGAGAAAAAGCCATTAGAAAAATTATGAGCATAAAATATAATATGTTCACAGGGGTGAAATGGGTTGGTTAAAAAAATATCAAAATCCTATCAATCTTTCGCGTGCTTCTGTTTTTTTTTTTTTTTTTTAAATGGACTACTAAACGCACTCAATACCATTGATCAAAAGCCAGAATTGATGGCTCATCTTGTAAGCTCCACATTTTTACAAACTTTATGTTCTGTCAATATCAAATTCTAAATTACATAACAATACTCTTACATGCATACATCAAATGAAACGGTTGCTTTTATATATATATAATTATAATTTCATATTGATAGGTAGATAAATGCTTTTACTAATTATAAGAAGAACAATTCACACAAAAATGAGGTTAGTCTTATTAATATTATAAGAGAAATATTATAAGAGAAAATATACACAAAGATGAAGTTAGTCCTGTCATTGATAAAATTTGAACCTCGCATGGCCATGAAGTGAAGTACTAGCTCCCTTTTTACTAATGAAAAAGTGTGTTTTCTCTCTCTATATGTATAAAGACAAAGCCTCTCTCCCTCTCTCCTCTATCTACATAGAATGTAATTGGCTCCTTATGTTTAGTGGCTCCAAATTAAAAGTGAAAGAGAATGCAATACAATGACATTAACAATTAATAACTAAAATATTGAATAGTTTCTTGCCCTTTTTTCCTTCCTTTTTTTTTTTCATGAAACATTGAAAAGCAGATGTATAATAAAAACAATGTTAATTAGTTTAGGAAACCTTCAACCATAGGGGATTCTAATTAAAGTAATATTCTTTTCCATGTCATTCTCTTTATAATGCACGCTCAAAGACACAAACTTTTTACAGAGATATATGTATATATTGTAGAATAATCTTCATGGTCTTATAGCCCTTCTACAAAGTGCACATAGCCATGTTTAATTATAGTTTCAAGTTAAGGTTACATATAGGCGCACATATATGCGTGTGTGTGTGTATATATATATATATATATATGTCAATAATTTAAAATTTGAGTTTTGAAAATAGTTATAATTCTGTAAATCCATATCTCTATCTCTATTTATATCTATATACCGTCTCCTGTTTTTTATGAAGACGGTGTAGCTGTATGAATTCCCGGGGGGTCAGTTGTGACAACTGACCAGACCTTTGTCTAATGGTGAATTGGGCAAATCTATTGCTTCAGGGATTGCTTATATGTGGGCTTTGGTCACGCGTGTCGTGAATAAGAGTTGTATCAGAAGAGGGCAACATCTAACACTATTGCATGATTCTATTGACCTACGATCATTATTATTGCACGACATGGGGGTCGCCCATGGAGCTTTTAATTGTATACCCACAATCAATATCATTATAGTTCAAGATAGTGGATATAGAGATACCAGCTCATTCAACAAACTCAATCTCTCTCTCTCTCTCTCTCTCTCTCTCTCTCTCTCTCTCTCTATATATATATATATATAAGGTTCACATTATCGATCTATGTACCTCTCAAGATGTCAATAGGTCACGAAATTTCAATAAAATATTTCAAACGTTTACATTGGAATTTATACTATAAAGCCAAAAATTATTCATTGATCAGAAGAGTGATTATCTATCTATATATCTATCTATCTATTACATATGAATGCACAAGACAATCATGTATTTACGATCAATTCAGGTTTTTCTATGTTTCCTCCCATATATTGATGTGATACTTAAACTAATATTATCTATAAATAATTTAGAACACTATCATGGAAAGTTAGGTTTCTTTTGTTATTTAATTGAGAAGCTCTTTCTTAATATAATATTAATGAACAGTAATATCCCATATCCACCTTTTTCCCCAGTGAGTAGAAAGTTCTTTTAAAAGTAAATCTTGCTTGTAATCTGATAAATGAACACTTATAAGGCGGCTGAGCTCATTCTTTTGGCACAAGTCGAACATAATAATTTTGATAAATCTCCATTGTTATAAAATTTATTCGAGTTGAAAGGTATAGAAAATTTTAAGTAAGACTGATTTATCATATCATTTGTATGCTCATTCAATAACTTTTTACCACGTATACATATTCATTCATTTTATACATATCATCTTAACGATAATTATAATGAAAAAATCATAATATATAAAGCTGTTTTATCTAAATTTTTTATTTTAGAGACAACCAACGTAGTACAATTAAATCAAATCAAAATCAAAATCCCTAACGTGACTCATTTAGAACTCCATTAGCTATTGGCCACCCATCAATTGACTTTCAACAATTTATATCAGGATCCTACTTTTTCTCATATTTCTAATTAACTTTTGTAAAAGGGATGATTTTTCGAAATAATTAACTAGATTAATGTTTCTTAATTGTGTATTACGTGGAGAATAGTATACAAGTAATATTAAATGTCCTTAAGCAGCACCAAAGGGTTATCAGAAATGAAGTAATTTAAAGAAATTTGAAAAAAAATTTAATAAAAATGAAATAAATTAATTATAATTTAATAAAAGTAAATCAAGTATTATTTAAAAATTAAACGTATGTTTCCAACCTTGAAAATGGCTTAATCATTCTAATAAACAATGAAGGAAGTATCTGTGTGCGTGAGATAGAAAAAGGATTAAAGATACCATGAATATTCAAATATTCTACTGGTATAATGCATGTAAACACGACAATACCAACCAAAATTATGATATCATAGAAAATTATGAGTGGGGATGTCACAAACAACATTAGAAAATGGGAGTTAGGAAAACTTTAAGATATGCACACACTTACAATAATTGAACCATTATTACCACTTAAAAGTTGCCTTAATTTTTTATTAATTGTATACCCACAAATGTTTTTTCTAAAGTACCCTCCCTATCCCTCTCCTTCTTTCTCTTTCTCTCTCTCTATTATGCATCATGATACATGCAAATGCAAAGAGACACTGGTCTGCATAATTAGCTATGTATATGTAGACATGTTCATGTATTCTCTATGCATCTAAGATAAAGAACATGAATATGTGTAATTTGTACTGATCAACATTACAATTGTTAATACATGTAAACCTTCTTCTTCTTCTTCTTTTTATTTTTTAATCTTGATGCGAATGAAATTTAAAATTCGAAGACTTTAATATTCTTTTGAAATATTTTGATTAGTTAAATTAGTGTATATATACATGATTCATTCATTATTGATATGTAATCAAACTTCTAATTGTTAATTAAGGGAAAGGGATACCCTCCCAATCCAAGCAGTCGTCATGATATATTATTCTTCATGATCCTAAGGTTAGGGAGAAAAATCATTTTCGAGAAGATAATGCTGTATTCATTCGAAGAATATGAAAGATTTTGAATGGAGCCATATACAAAATCCTGAAGAATCCCTCAGTACTTTTTGGTCTCCCCACTAAATTGAAAGGAGATAAGATTAATGAGAAATAATTAACACAGGCAGCTGTATATTGAACAACCGTGTAATATTGTTACTTATAACATTTTGAAATGGATTAATCGAAAGAATTATGATCGGGTACTTTTGGAAATTAATGGATCCTGTTATTATTTACTGTCAAAGGTCCCGAAAAGAGGATCAACTTAAGCCCAAAATAATGCGAATTTAAGCTCACTCTTCAGAGATTTGTCATGAATTGATTTACATACAATTAGGCTCTTATTGATTCTCTATTTCATGGAACCGAAAATCAACCATACGTGGGATAAATGATGCAAAAACAGTGGAGAATATATGTCACACCTTGGTAGTCGAGATCGTGATGGCATGGGAGTAGGGATATTCCACCCCCACAAGTCTCAGACAAACGTGACCGATAACCTGTAATGCAAATAATATGTATGCAATTCGAAATAATAAACTAAGGGCTTCGTGCCCTCCATTACGATTTTACTCAAATACCAAAAATACAGTTGTATAGCCATATATATACAAGAATATACAATGACCTACAAGTAACTTTATATATATATTATTGAGCGTTGAGCTCCTAATACACAAAATGACAGACTCAAACAAAAAGTAACCCTTAGGTGACTGTGAGGAGAATCTGGATATCCAATGCTCTTCGCAACAAGCCTACTGGTCCTCACTAAGAAAAAGTCCTGCACACA
>JAVXUL010053619.1:0-25468 GCA_035590515.1 Trichilia minutiflora
ATATCTAAAATAAATTTATTTTTATATTATATTTGATAATAATTAATATATTTTAATTATTTTTTATTTTATATATACTTTTAATTTAAAATTTTTTAAATTTGTCCGCGGGTCGGTCCCGTTAGTCCACAAACCGGGTTATGATTGATAAAATACTAACCCGTATAATAAACAAACCAGTCCATTTCACCCCATTTAAGGCTAGCCTGCGATGGACCGAGCAGAGCCGGGTCAGGTTGGCCTATTTGACAGCTCTACCAACAAATGTCACATCATCTGAAATTCGATGAATGATAGAACAGATAGCTTCAATAACAGGGCGGTGTTTTAGGTCACAAAATCCCTTATACTCTTTAGTCATTCCCATTTTTGTACTAATAAACCCTTAGGTTGGAGATCAGGGATCAGAGGCCCTTAGGGTCAAGAGCTCTCAGGTTCAAAGGTTGGGAGCCCTCGGGTTCAGGGTTTTTCTAAGTCTCAGGAGTGTTAATACTTTGAATAGGGATGGGTCACATAACTCCTAAGGAATGACGATATGATAGCATTCAGAAATACTAAGAGGGGGTTAGTCCAGACAGAGAAGTCTCAGGGTCAGGGATGCCACATGTTTGTTCCGAGGGCTGACACGTGGTATCTCTGATCCTAAGATTTCTCTGCCTGGCCTAGCCCTCTCTTAGTATTTCTAAACGTTATCCTACGCCATCTCTCAGGAGTTATGTAACCCGTCCCCAGTCAGAGTATTGACACTCTTGAGACCCAGGAAAATCTTGAACCCGAGGGTTCCTAACCTTTGGATCTAAGAGCTCCTAACCTCGAGGGCCTCTAATCCCTGGCCTCCAACTTAGGGGTTCATTAATACAAAAATGAAAATGACTAAAGAGCATAAGGGATTTCGTGACTTGAAGCACCGTCTTGCCATTGAAGCTGCCTATCCTATCATCCGTCGAAATTCAGACGATATGATAGTGGTAGGCTCTACAATTTTCTAATCCGATAGTATAGTTCTTAAATGACATACGACTAATACATTATTTAAGAACAGACAGTCCTGTCATTTTCACTCTCCGATGTCAACTCATATCAATTGACCCTCTAAGAACCCTATAAAAGGGAGATGGAGCGTATCTAAAAGGGTAAGAAAAATTCTTCTTTGCTAACCTCTTCTTTGTCTTCATCAGAAATTTCTTCTTCTTTCTTTCTCCTTCGCTGATTTAGGCATCAAAATTTCTTCGTCGGAAAACATTCTCAGCGTCACTCCGAACGTGTTGATTGGTTTGCAGGGTTAGCAAGATGAAGCTTCCTTTGAGAGAACTTGGCTTTCCAGTCGAAATCATTCCATATTACAGCAGGATATACTCCATATCATATCCGTTGAGCTGCTCCTCATTGGTGCAAGAAGTTTTTTGGACATTTTTTGCAACAATATAACTAAATTAAAATTGTGATGTGAGAGGGCGAGTATACAAAGGTATACTTGGCAAGTAAATCATTACATATATAAATATCTTAATAAACATTTTTAGTTAAAAATATTAAAATAAAATCATTTATGCAAAACATAGAAAATATTTTAATTAAAATAAAACTATAGCTTGTTAGTTAGGAAAAATATTTGGGCAAGCCACCTTTTCCAACAATTACTCTGGCTCTTAATAATCCTGAAATCGTTAGTAAATTTTTCATATAAAAATAAATGATGATTTAATTCAAAATATACTTTATTTAGAAAAATAATAATACGAATATTCATTTTATCGAACCTTACCCATCTCATTGACATTAACTTTGAGTAGTTATGCAATGTACTCGTGATTATCCTTAACATTACCTCTCATTAGTAAGCTACTTCATATGATAGAGATATCACCAACCTCCCTTATATCTATCCGATTTGCACACTCACTTATCTAGACGACCTTTATGTAAGTGTATTTGTAGGCTACTTTTTTATAACTATAGTAATCATATCAATATTGACCCATTGGTTATATTATCAATAGAATAATCATATAATTTTGAATATATGATTATCCTTAACATTATCTCTCATAAGTAAGCTACTTCATATCATAAAGATATCACTAACCTCCTTTATATCTACCCCATTTGTATATTTACTCACCTAAACGACCTTTATGTATGTCTATTTGTAAGTTACTTTTTATAGTTATAGTAATCATATCAATATCGGCCCATTGGTCATGTTACTAATAGAATAATCATATAATTTTAAATATCAATAATATGATGCAAATTATCATTTTCAAACCACATTTGGCCTCTTAGACCTCATACATATAACAAACACATAATAGGTTATATATATTTGTTTATAACAATAATGTATAAAACATTTAACTAATTTATAAAATATTTAATTTATATAAAACATCTTAAAAGCAATAAAAAGGATGTAAAGGTTCACTCACACTTAGGAATGATAAGCACTCCTTAATAATCCTCGCATTGAATGGGTTCCTCCCTCGAGTTATCGGTACCTATTACATACACATTGATAATTACATTATGTCTATACTTTATATGTTATTAATGTGCCCTATATATAATGATCATACTTATTAAATCGAATTTCTTAAGTTGATACATACCATTGAGATTTGATTTAGTAATGGCCAATTAATTGATTTTTATTAATAAAATCCCATGACCTTTCTAATTAAAACATCCATAATTTTGAATCGTAAATTCAAATTGATTTCTTACTTAGTACCCAAATATAGCTTCCTTAAAATCATTTTTATTTTCTTAGAAATCAACCTTTACTTAACTCATTCTAGTCTATGACATAATTAACTCAAATCATAGATTTTTATTATTACTATTCATGATTCAAGCTTGAACATTAAAGCTCATTTTACAAATGAACAATTACAAATCAAAACTCCTAGACTTGTTAGGAACCTTGCCATAACTTAGAAATATCTTTGGAAACTTGCTAGAGTCGTTAAAATACAAACCTCAATTTAGCTCCAATCCTAACTTATCCTCTTGTTGCTTTCTTACCAAAAAATAAAATAAGAAGCTTGTAAAAGCTTAAGAGTGTTAATTTAAGTGAAAAATCAAAGAAAAAGGGAAGAAATTATAAAAAAGAGGAGGAGAAAACGTCTAAAAGTAGAGAGAAAGAGAGACGAAGAGGAAAAGAAAAGAGAAAAAAAGAAAGAGAAGAGAAAATGATCGCCCCCTACATTTGGCCTTTATTTATAGGATTCTAAATGATTACAAACATGCTCTTGACATAATGCATTTTTGCATCAGATTTTGTTCCTATTTTCTTCAAAAAAATATCTATACTTTTGTACCACGGATCAAAACTTTCTCTATCAAGTATCAATACTTTATGTAAAAATATCAACCTGTGGTTGTCTTATGCAATCACAACATAAAAGCCAAAAATATCACAAACATACGGTGTCAAGTTTTATAATGTAAGGAGAATAGAATATCATTCCTACGAGAATTATAAATACTTGTAAAATTAATTACTGTAATTAAAATGATTTAATTTTACCTAAGCAAATATCAGTCGAGCAATTTATGACTAAATGGAACCTAAATAATAAAATAATTAAACAAAACTAATGATTAAATAATAATTAAGAGAGAAACTCTAATAAAAATTAGGCTTAAAGAATTTAACTATACTAAAGTTTATTATATTTGTCGGGGATAATATGCGAGTGACATGTAGGATCTCATCAGGAAAGAACATGGCATCACTGCCCCAGGCATTTCAGTCTTCTCGACAACCTCAGGACCCAAGGAATCACCCTCTCGGGTGATTCCAACCTCAGATCCCAGAGAGTCACCCTCTCAGGTAAATCCATCTTAGGTGCTAGTGGGTCGATTTCTCAAGCAAATTCACCTAAGAACCCCAGGAGTCAGCCTTTCGAGAGAGTTCAGTCTCTCGCCCCAAAGAGTCATCCTCTCAAGCAAAATTCGTCTCAGGTCCCAAGAAGTCAAATTCTCAGGTAAACACACACCACCCTCTAGAAGCGTCCAATGATCCTCAAGTGGTTCACCCGTAGGACTTAGAGACACACTATAGCCTTCAGGTACCAACAGTTGAAATCCTCAGGTAAGTAGCAGTCGTAGACCTCAGGGAACCCGTGTCCTTCCTAAGATGACCCAACCGTTCCCCAAAAAGCGCAGATTCAGCTTTACAAGTGTAACAGCCTCTCAGAAAAAACATCTCCTCTTTACCAACCTACATGAAGCCCCCGACCAGAAAATCCTTGATCACGTGTTCATACTCCCAAAAATAAGAATGATCGCTGACATGATAGACTCTATGATAAGAGTAGATACCCTGTCTCAGGAGCTGACTATCCCATCTTTCATCCATGATCAGATGATGTGATAATAGCAGACCTAGAATTAACAGGAATGTCAGCTATAGTACTAATGAAAGACGAACACGCATTGTCTAATGACACTAAGGTCTCATCATTCTCATTCTCTGATACCTAGTCACATCACTAGGACACTATATAAAGGGGGGTTCTTCATCAAAGAGGGGATTATGGATTTCAGATTTCCAGAATTGAAGCTCTTGTTGGCTCTTTGCTTGTGGGTATTCCTTCTCCGTTCTCCCATCTCCACACTTGGTAACAGAGCTCCATTCCTTTTATTCTATTCCGATTAGCTTTTTGGAATTCATCATACTATCTCTCACTATATCTGACTTAGGCATCAGAATTTTTTCGTCGAGAACCCCATCCAACGTGACTTCTAATGTGTTATTATCTTGCAGGGGCTTGGAGGTGAGGCTTTGCAAGAGAGGATCCACCCATCCATTTTCTCTAATGAGGATCCAATGACGCAATAGCTATATTTATATTCACACCTCAATAATCTTTTACATTCAATTAATAGTAATTCCCTTCAATTTATCTATTAATAAGGTTTAATAATTCATTTCATTTCATTTCATCTTCTGAATCTCAATGAAATTACATACATAATCATTCAAGATAATATTCCTATTCAAATTGAATAAATTATGTATTTATGAAGTTTAAACCCTAAAAATTGTTACTTAATAGGTAATTATTTTTCAACAAGTTATCATCTAAGTTATGTAATTTTTATCATAAATATCCATGAAACTAACTTTTTCAAGCTCAAATTTCATGCATCATTTTCAATTAGTTTAATGGCCATTTAAAATAAATATTAAGAACTGAGAGCACAAATAGATAAATGAATTTCATTAATAGCAAATAAGTATTTAATAAAGTTTATAAAAGTTTTATTAATCCCCTAAGCTAATGAGTTTAGTCAACTATGTAAATAAGTTTAACAATAATATATATCCAATACATAATCATTATTTAACAAAATAAATTCAAAAACCAAGAAAAAAACTCTAAGATTTGAAGGAGTAGATTTTAATCTTCAAGTCCCTTCTTCTAAGTCTTCAAAAGTAAGCTTCAAATTTTTGAAAAATGATGACTGTTAGGTCTCCCTCCAATTCTCCTTTTTATCTCAAAAATATTTTTTTATTTATAATCACCTTTCTTAGGATTTTTAGGTAAGAAAGAGGGATAATTTTTGTTTTTAGTGGCTACAACCCATAATTTCCTGTTATAATCCAGAATTTGGTAGTTTTATTTTTAAAAGGTAGGGAGACAGGGTTGCAGCCTAAAATTTGGGGCTACAACCTGGGCTTTTTGGAAGAAAGCATCAATTTGGTGTTACAACCCAGGTTTTTCAGCTGCAATACCAATTTCACTGTATGTTTTGGCATAAATAGAGATTACAAATGCAATTAAACTCTTCATAAAAAATTTAGGCCATGAAGTTATCTTTTTAATGTTACTTGAATCAATAAATTTTGGTATCTACAGTCTTTTTATAGGGGAGCAAGTCTGTAAAAAAATTACTTCTGATCTTTATATGTTTGTGAAAAAGTTCTTTGATGGTGCCTATATCATCTTGTTGCTTTATATTGATGATATGCTTATAGTTGGCCAAGATACTTCTAAAATTAAGAAATTAAAGAGTGATTTGTGTAAGATATTTGCAATGAAAGATTTAGAACCGATTGAGCAAATTTTTGGAATAAGGATCAGTAGTGATAAAAAACTAGAATAGTTTGATTATCTCAAGAAAAATACATTGAAAAAGTATTTCATCGATTTAAAATGGATAAAGTTAAAGTGTTAAACATCCCTCTTGCTACATACTTTAAGATTAGTAAGAAGTAATGTTTATTTAGTGAAAAAAAATAAAAGAAATGGAAAGTATTTCCTATAAACTTGTAGTCGATAGTTTGATGTATGCAATGGAATGATCATTCATTTTCTTTCAAATCTAGAAAGGAAACATTGAAATATAGTTAAATGAATTTTGAGATATCTTCGAAGTATTTCCAATTTAAAATTTTTATTTAAAAGTGAGAAGTCAGTAATAGTTAGATTTACTGATTCAGATATGACAAAAGATATTGATATTTACTTATAATTATTAAGAGTATTTAATTTATTATTATTAGTGATTATATGATAGATTTTATACTTATTATATTTAAGTTTGTACCTAAAGATTTATAATAAAAATTTGGATATACTTTAAGAACGGTCCCATAATTTTTATCCCTTTAATTAAAAAAAATTTTATATTAAAAATTAATTTATATTAATTATTATT
The DNA here is from genome assembly GCA_035590515.1 of Trichilia minutiflora. Classification (NCBI taxonomy): domain Eukaryota; kingdom Viridiplantae; phylum Streptophyta; class Magnoliopsida; order Sapindales; family Meliaceae; genus Trichilia; species Trichilia minutiflora. Next base: position 6,670 of record JAVXUL010053619.1, read on the forward strand.
TTATTATTCATATTTGCATTGATGTATTTATTAGATTTCTCACATGTAGATAATTCCATCATTTTTTTTCTAACGTATTATACTTATATTTTACTTTAAAAATAAAATTACATATATTTTTTATTAATATTTTAACAGTTAACGTCTTTATTTTATAGAAGTTATAGCTTAAAACTTGGGACATTTCAATACCAAATTAAATCATAAATTTTCTACTTGGTTTTTCCTGTGTAGATTCGGGACTTTGCGGCGCCTGATACCGCCATTCGTCTTTCAACGTGAAAACACATGGGAATTAACACTCGGCTCCCTGTTTGTTTGTTTTTTCTCAAAAAAATGAAAAAAATAAACGTATGTTGATTGTGTCTGTTAAATCCCTCACATAATCACTGTTATGTGAGGGATTTAACATAATGATCTATTTTTTCTTATGAGTTATCCTTGTTATAAATTCTAATAAATGCTTATTTTTTTGCTGTTTTTGGAGTAAAATTTTCAGATCTCTGTTTTGATTTTGTACTCTTTTCTTTCTTTTAATTTCATTCTTCTAGATTTATTTTTTTAGAAAAAAAATCATTGTGCTTTTTATTTAATTTTAAATTATTCTTTCCAATCAAATTTCTAATCAACCATGAAAAATCAAAATGACAATTGAAACATAAGTTAACGAAAATAAATTAAGCGTGCATTGCTCAATGCTCCTCTAGTCTTCAATATTTATTTTAAACTAATAATAGAAATAAAATAATTTAATAAATTATTTAGACAAGAATTGGGGACTTATTTAATACAAATGAATACTTCGTATTCTAATTTCAAAAAACATAGGAATTCAAACACTCAAATATATTACTCCTCGATTTTTATCCTTATTTTTTCTGTGTCTTGTCTTTATTAAAAAGAAATTCCTTCCTATATATTCAGTTTCGAAGAATACCAACTCTTGATCGATAATATTTTTTCTTTGTTTTATTGTTTATTTTGACGTTTCTGAATGTGTTTCGTTTTTGTTAGTGGTCCACTCCATCTAACGTGTTCATGTTCTTACAGAAAGAAGAAACCGTTGTGCTTGTACAATAACGTACGTACAACTGAAGCATGGGTATGTGTACTGCAGATCGTTCATATAATCATATTAATGCCTCTTTCATTTCTCGATCACCTAATTTTTTATTTTTTTTTTAAATGGATTCTCTAAGATTCAGTCTTATCATTCAATAAGCGTAAAGTTTCTGTTGTTATGTTTGTTATCATATTATGTATAGAATATTCCTTCAAGTGCATAAGAATTTAAATTATTAATATAATTATTATTTACAATATATAAATATGTGATAGATAGACCTTTATATTTTGCAATATTAATAAAATCATAATGCAATTAAATTAATCATTACTATCATTATGGTTAAAACTTAGTATTAAGCTACAAGAGTGCCAAGAGGGAAGTTGGTCCTTCTCATTCACTCCTCCATACTTCTAAATTCATATATAAAATATATTTTAATTTATAATATAAATTTGTTGTGAATTATAATTAGTATATAAATTTATATACAAATTAAATTTGAGATTTATGATATTATCACATATTCTATAATTTTTATGGTGATAAAAAATATGACAATAGAAAAAAATAAATTTTGTGTTATTAATATAATTATATCATGTTAATTTATAAAAATATTATGTATATCTAATAATACTATTTTATAATATTTTAAATCTTAATTTTAAAGAGTTCTCCTTTTTTAAGCTTTAATCCACTAACTTTATTTTTTCAAACATTTTAATCCCTCAAATCAGGTGGCTTTCCTTTTCTAATTTCACCCTTTCAATTTCAAAGCGAATCTTTATTAACCTTATGCCTCATTAATTTACATTTTCAACCTTTTGACCACTCAGTTTTCTCTAGACGTGTTTGTTCATCTTTTGTTTTGATGGTCTTTAATTTATCTCCGCCGCAGCACGCAAACTTCCCTTCCCAAATTTAATGCAACGTCATTTGGGTTTCACATGGGGCCTAGAATTTAGACTTCATATATAATTAAATTATGGTTTCCGTTCCACACTTGCATTCTGTCACAGTGTCACTCACTTGTTGTCTCCCTCTTTGTGAATAATCATTTTCTCTTATTTATTGTGCCGAATTTTCAAGGTTTCATCTGGATGGTCTTAGTCACGTGTCTTTCAGGGTTGGAGGGCATTAAATACAAATTATATATCAAACAAAGTTAGTATTTATTAGTTTGTTCGAGGATCTAATTTTCATACCAATATACCTCCATGATCTTAAAATTTGAAAAAAAAAAAATAGTGCCACCATAAGTAAGAATGTCATATCTTATCACCTCAGGTTTCATCCATTTCAGGTAAAGAATCCGTTGACCTAAGACATTATGGGACAATGCTATCTGGATCCAGTTGTCAAAACGAGCCAAGTTAATGAGGTCTCGCGTATACTTACATGCATTGCCTCAAATATTAAAGAAAGCTTATTCAGCGAAGTCTCGTGTACATATGATCAAAGTACATATGAGACAATCCCTCGTTTAAACAAATAAAATAACAATGATTTAATAACAAATACCCATCATGAGCAAGGTAATCCTCTCATCTACCCGAGTCAATCAATCCCATCAGATGTTAGGTTTTGATAATCGTAAGTCACATGATAATAATTTATTGACAAATACTCATCACATCTCATTGCCCTGGTGACTAATAATAACGATGCATTCAATTTGGAGAAAAATTTGCATGCAATTCTTTGACAAATTAATAGTTAAATCATTTTCATTCTCTAATGATAAATCAATTCAATAACTCATGCAAGATAATTTCAATTAAAAGAAAGAGAGAGAAAGGTATAAAAAGATATATTGATTATTTTTTTAGAGAGATCTTTTCTTTATTAAGACTCTATCACTTTCTTACACTTTTACTCACTTAGTATTAGAGATTTTTCATTAAAAATATCTGATATCATTTAGATTTTTCTCTGTTTTATAGACCTACAAGGACAGAATGTCAAAAAATATCCATATTTTTTATGTAATTGAATAAGATTATTTGTGAAAATATACACGTGAAGATAAGGAAATACGATTATTTTGTGCATCAAGGGGTTTACAATACTCTTAGAACACTCACGAATAATTTTATATTTATTATTTATAATAATATTTTCTATTTTATATAATAATTAATAAATATTTTTTATGCATTAAAAACTATAATATACTAAATATGATAATTTTAACAAATATTCTAAGATCAGTATTTAATAACATCCTTTTAGTAATGCTAAATACGAATTTAAAATAATACATATCCCTATTTAGAGTATTGTATTAAATATAAATTTGATTTTGTTAACTAATATTTTTAGAATATTTGTTAAAATTTTTATATTTAGTAAATTATATTTTTTAATATTTTAAAATTATTATTAATTATTATATTAAATATTAAAAATTATTATAAACAATAAACATAAAAATTTTAATAATTATCTTAAAGATATTCTTTAACAAAATTCATATAAATTTATCATTTGAAAGTAAGGGCTTTGACAAAAAAAAAATGTTGACAAAATAATATTACGTTATCATAAAGCCTTGAAAAATAAGAATCCGCGTGCACTGCGTCCCTCTCTAAATTTAAATCTATCAGTCGAAAACTCGAAATCACGATTCTACAAGAGATCTTGATTGTGTTACTGCCTTTAGAAGACAAGATACACGTCACAAGTTTCATCGTGCCCTTTTTCTCCTTTTATTTTTTTTTTTGGGGGGGTGGTTTGGTGGGGGGGGTGTTGTCGTATTGTTGGTTGTAAGGTCGAAATAGTGTTGACTCAGAGCAAACAATTTAACTGGTGTGCTTTTTTTCTTTTTTAAAAATTTCCATCATATATGCTAGATTTTTTTTATCAATACGCTCTGACATTACAAAAATTAATTAATTAATAAAAAAATTTTGTTGCAGCGAGTGTTTGAGTTCCATTTTGAAAAAAAAAAAGGAGAATACGGAGATTTTAGATTAAAAAGTAAGAAAAAAATGATTATTCATCCTTCTAAAAACAATAAATATTACCGTATCTAATGAATCATAAAAAAGAGATAGAGAATGAGGAGATTTTACATTAAAAAGTACGAAAAAAAACTGATTATTCAACCTTTCAAAAATAATAAATATAATTATACATCTAATAAATTATAATCAAAACTTTAAAAGAGAATGGTAAAATCTTAAATTTGTGTCTTCTTAACTTTGAGTAGAGTGTAATCAAGTTAAATCAATACAATAAACTATTTTAGCTCGATTAATTGGCTCAAAAATCATAACCCAAACTCGATAAAACTTATATCTCTTATATTCATACTCGATTCATTAAGATATTTGATATATTCAATTTGACTAAACTGAAATACTTATTTTCTCATATTATTGCTATAAAATTTGAAGAATTTAATAATTAATTTTAAAATTATGTAAAATACTAGATACTTGATTAGATTCGTAAACTTACTAATTCGAATATTATTATATTTAAACTTGACTTGATTCAAAAAATTACTTAAACTCAACTTGACTCAAAGAGTTACTTGAGTTACTCGAACTTAAACTCAACTTGAATATTTATAGAGTCAAAATTTAAGTACCTCGGTAGCTTGACTTATTTGAGCATGTTTTTCATAGTTGATATACTTGTTTTGGGAATTCCCATGGCAAAGATACTTGAGAAATAAGAATACGAAACTAACGGTTAAAGAGCCACGTGTTGGATATTATTGACTAATGAATTAAATTTATCTTATTTTAAAAACTCATTTAGTTAACTTATTGGAGTAAAGGATTAGAGAACATACCTGAAATTTAAGCCGAATTTTTTGAATCTACAACAATGTGATAATGAAAACCCTAAGAGTTGAATAATTGGACAATATTCTTAACTAATGATGGAATGTTAGAAAAGTATTCTTTTATATTCAATTTTTGGGACCATAATCTTAATTGTTTATTTCTATATGACGCTTTATAGAAAAAAATAAGATTCAATCACTATATATTTTTAATAATCCATATTTTAATTAAATTTATTGAACTCATATTACTTAAACCTTTTTAAATCGCTTAATTTTATACTTAACTTATAATAGTTTCTAATATAATTATTACTATATAAGGGTGATAATTTGGGTCATGACACGAATTCGATATAATTAAATAGATTCGAATATGAAAATTTTGACACAAATAATAATTAAATCGTATTCGTATCACACGATTAATAATCGTGTCAGATTCGGATTTGACCTTGCGAATTCGTTTATTCGTTTAAAACATAATTAGTTAAATGAATAATTGTATTTAAATAAATAATTATGTCTAAATGAATAATTATTTAATATAATAATTTTATTTATTTATATTTAATACTTAGTTTCTATTCAAATAGATAGTTAGTTAAATAGGTTAAATTTTATATTGATTAATTAAATAGATTGGATCGAGTTAATGATCAAATGTAACGTGTTATATTATTTATTTAAAAAATAAATGACAAGATTAATAAATGGATCGTATTTAGATTAAGGATTCTTAACACAATTAATAAACAGATCGAATTCGAATGAATACAAAAAAGTATTATAAGTTTATTAATATAATACGAATACGATATGTTTATCCGAATTGACACTCTTACTGTCTGTATTTTAGTGCATCTCCTCTTTTGAGGACTGATTCGTAGACTAGGCTTTGACCGAAATTTAAAAGAGAGTCTCTTCTTTTTTTGAAATGGAGTCAAGCAAGTCATTCTATTGGGCTACCTTTCTACAGTGGAACTGGCTTGAAGTTATACCTTCACTCGCTTCGCAACCTTTCCTCTTATCTTGGTCCTCGCTCCTAGGCAAGAGCTTGAAGAGAGTTCTTTTTGAAGGAAAGTTCTTGAGTGGAAGGGCTACTCGGAGTGTAACCATATTCGGGGTTTTCATACCTTAACGGGAATGGGATGGTTGGAGTTAAGCATAAGCTACCACTTCCTCCTATCACCGCTTGAATGGGATTCATTTACGGTAAGCAGATGAAATTGACTCAATCCAACTACTCCAACCGACAGGATGGAGAGATATTTAGTCATGAGATGAAAGGCAGGGCTAAGGAAAGGTGCAAGCCCTAGTCAGCTCCGTCTACGTAGGAAGAAGATATCTGTTATCTATATATGTGTGTAGTTATTTCAAAAGACAACTATCCTACGTTGTTTTTGTAAAATATTTTTATTTTTATTTTTATTATTAACTAAGTATTAATATTATTTTAAAACTACATTTAAGTTAAACCTTATCTTTTGCAGTCGTAATGTTCACATTAAAATCTCCTTAATTGCTGTTGTAACGTTCACATGAACGTTAATCCCAAACTTTTCTCCTCCCTTATCTTCTTCTCTACCTTTAACGTTATATATATTTATTGTTGATTGGGAAATAATAAATAAATATATTGCTGTTATGCTTTTGAAAAATATATATATATACACCAGAGGAACCTATTAAACCCTAAGGAATATTCAAATAATCCTTAAGGACGGTGTGTTATATCCACGTCTCAGGTTTTAATCCTTTATTCCTTTATGTTCTTACTGAAAAGCTAACAATCTTAAGGATTATGGATACCAACAACAATACTTCTCCTGTGAACCCTTCTGCTACTAATCCCAATTCTGCTCAAAATAATTCTGGGAGTCAATCTGCTGTTGCTGTTCTACCAAACCCTACTGCTCCGATGGTTCCTCTAATCCCTTATGTCAAACCATTCCTAGATATCTTAAAAAATAAAGTCTTTAGAGGATAGAACTTCAAGAGGTGGCAGGAGCTTGTGTTATCAATTATGGACATGCATGGTATTGCTGCTGCTTTAACAGACCCCAAACCTGAACCTACCGCTGACCCAAAACTATTGGATGCATGGACATATGCTAATAAGATTTGTAGGCATACGATTGTTAACACATTATCTAATTATTTATTTGATGTCTACTTCTCTTACAAAGAAGCAAATGAGATATAGGACTCCGTGAATATTAAGTATACTGTTGAGGATGCTGGAAAGCAGAAATTTGTTATTAGAAATTTCTACAAATGGGAGATGATAGATGACAAAAACATTAAGATGCAGATCAATGAGTACCACAAACTGTTGGAGGATTTAAGGGCTGAAAACATCACATTGCAGGATGAATTAATTGCAGGATTATTGATTAAAAAGCTACCAGATTCATGGAAGGATTACAAGTAACAACTCAAACATAAACATAAGCAACTGTCACTTGCAGATTTGATCACCCACATTAAAATTGAAGATACCAATAAGAAAGAATTCAAAGCTGCAAAAGCAAAAGAGATGGCCTCAAAAGCACACCTGGTGCAGGACAAATCCAACAAGCAAAACAAAAGGTAAGAAAATAAGAAACCTAATTATATGCTTAAAGCTACTAATCCCACCTTCAAAAAGAAGGGCTCCTATTTTGTTTGTGGAAACCTAGGTCATCATGCACCTTAATGCAGAAAGAGAATGAGAAATGACAATCGTCCTAAACCACGAGCAAACATGGTTGAAGGAGATAACATAATTGCTGCAATCATTTCTCAAGCTAATCTTGTGGCCAATGTGAAAAAATGGATAGTAGACTCTAATGCTACTAGGCAAATTTATGCAAACAAATATGCATTTACCTCCTACACTACACAGCAAGGGAAGGAGAAGAACATGTTTATCTTGGTGATTCTCGAACTGCCAATGTTTTTGGTAAAGGAAAAGTTCTTCTCAAACTCACATTTGGCAAGATTTTGGCTTTGAATGATGTACTTCATGTGCCTAACATTAGGGCAAATTTAATTTCTGTGGCTCTGTTAGAAAAAGGTAGGGTTAAGGTGTCATTTGAATCTAACAAGATTGTAATGACTAAAAATAATATTTTTGTGGGTAAAGGCTATTGTAATCAGGGACTCTTTGTACTTAATATTTCAAAAATTATGAATGAAAATGCATCTAGTTCTGCCTATTTGATTGATTCTTATGATATGTGACATGCTAAATTAGAACATGTTAGTATATCTTATATTACGAAAATGCAACAACTTTGTTTAATTTCTGGCATAAGTAATACTTGTATGGATAAATGTCAAATATGTGCTGAGTCTAAATTAAGAAAGAAACCTTGTAAATCTGTTCAAAGAGAATTTGAATTGTCAAGTTTAATTCATGCTGATTTAGGTGATTTAAAATAAACAATGACTAGAGGTGGCAAAAAATATTATGTGACTTTTATTGATGATTTTTCTAGATATATTAAAGTGTATTTACTTAGAAATAAAGATGAGACTTTTGATATATTTATGTTGTATAAGGCTGAAGTAGAAAATCAATTAAATAAAAGGATAAAAAGAGTTAGATCAGATAGAGGTAGTGAATATATTCCATTTAATGGCTTTTGTGAAAAAGAAGGAATAATTCATGAAATTACTCCTCCTTATTCCCCTGAATCAAATGGTGTAGATGAACATAAAAATAGAACTTTAAAAGAAATGATGAATGTTTTACTTGTTAGTTCTTCTGCACCTGATAATTTGTGGGGTGAAGTTATTCTTTTGCATGTCACTTGCAAAATAGGATTCCATATAAGAAAATTGGTAAGATACCAATTGAATTATGGAAAGATTATTCACCTAACCTGAAATATTTGAAAGTGTGGGGGTGTTTTGCTAAGGTTATGCTTCCTGATCCTAGGAAAAGAAAGATAAGCTCAAAAACTTCTGACTGTATGTTTATTGGTTATGCAGAGCATAGTGCTGCCTATAGATTACTTGTTTTGAAAAGTGATGTGCTTAATTGTAATACTATTATTGAGACAAAGAATATTGAATTCTTTGAGAATGTTTTTCCTTTAAAATTTGATAATATTTCTTATGCACATGTACAAAATAATAATGAAGAATTTTCTGATGATTTGAGAAGAAGTAAAAGACAAAGGAAAGAGACTTCTTTTGAAAATGATTTTTATACATATCTTGTTAAAAATAACCGTCTAACATTTTCTGAAGCAATTTCTTCCTCTAATGCTTCATTTTGGAAAGAAGCAATTAAAATTGAAATTGATTCTATTAAGCAAAACAACACTTGAATTTTGGTGGATTTACCTCCTGGTGCTAAAGCTATTGGTTGTAAATGGATTTTTAAAAGAAAATATCATTTTGATGAATCCATAGAAAAATATGAAGCCAGATTGGTTGCAAAAGGTTTTACTCAAAAGCAAAATATTGATTACTTTGATACATTTTCCCCAATAGCCAGAATCTCTTCCATTCATGTTTTAATTGCTTTAACTTCAATTTATAATTTTTTTATTCATCAAATGGATGTTAAAACTGCCTTTTCAAATGGTGATTTGGAAGAAGAGATTTATAACCTAAAGGTTGTGTTGTTTCTGATCAAAAGAATAAAGTTTGTAAACTCCTTAAATCTTTATATGGTTTAAAATAATCACCTAAACAGTGGCATGAGAAATTTGATCAAGTTTTATTGTGTGATGGTTTTTCTTCTGTTAAAGTTGATAAATGTGTGTATACTAAGCTAGTTGATGGCGAGTGTGTTATTATTTGTCTATATGTGGATAACATACTTATTTTTTGTATTAGTGTAGAAATAGTGCACATGACTAAATATTTTATCGCTTCTAAATTTGACATGAAAAATATGGGTGAAGTAAGTGTGATTTTGGGTGTTAAAATCATAAGGAAAGAGAATAACATTATGCTATCTCAAGAACAGTATATTGACAAATTAACTTCTTAAGAAGTTTAGACAATTTGATGTTAAATCCGTGAGTACCCCTTATAATGCTAAGACTCAATTAAAGAAAAATAGAGGTGATCCTGTGGCTCAATCTGAATATGCAAAAATCATTGGTAGTCTGATGCACTTAATAAACTTTTCATGACCTGATATAGCTTATGCTGTATGTAGATTGAGCAGGTATGCACACAATCCCAATCATGATCATTGGGCTGCATTAGTTAGACTAATAAAATATTTGAGAGGTACCATAAATTATGGTATCCTATATAGTGGATTTTCCACTATATTAGAAGTGTACAGTGATACTAATTGGATTTCAAATTCAGATGAGATAAAATCCATTAGTGATTATGTATTCACCCTTGGTGGTGGTGCTGTAACATGAAAATTAATCAAACAAACAATTATTGCAAAATCTATTATAGAGTCAGAGTTTGTAGCTCTAGAATTGGCTGGTAATGAAGCTGAGTGGTTGAGAAACTTCTTTGCAAATATTCCATTGAGTATAAAACCAACACTTTTTGTATCTATGCATTGTGATTGCCAAGCGACAATAGCCATTGCAAAGAATAAAACTTTCAATGGTAAAAATAGACATATTCGATTAAGACATAATGTAGTGAAGCAATTGCTAAAAGATGGAATTATTTCCATTGATTATGTGAAGTCAGAAATAAATTTAGCTGATCCTCTGATTAAACCTTTGGGAAGAAAACTAATAAATGAAACATCGAGGAGAATAGGATTTAAGCCAATTTGAAATTAATAGTGGTGGTAACCCAACCTTTATAATTGGAGATCCCATGAAAAAGGTTCATATGGGTAATAACAAGCCACTTATTAATTCTGCTAGCACTTTACTTTGTTTCCTTCCTAAGCTATGAGTTGTACTAGTCTACATTATATGAGAGGATGAGTTTAAAGCTCTTAATAATTTTCATATCTCTTATGAGTGGTGTATAAAATGTAGTATACTCTTGATGAAAATCACCTATATGAGTGTGAAGTGGGGCCGCTCCTATGAGATTGTGGCATTATCTTTAGAGCACTCATGAAATACCAAGCGAGCGCATGACCTATTTGTGCAAATCAGCGTTAACAGCAAGAAGTGTGGGGGTGTAATATAATTGATAGAATTTTAACATACAACAAAGGTTTTGGTTCATAAAAACTATTAGTTTCACCAACAACTTTGTATGTTATATTTTATCATTTTAGGTCTGGTTCATAGTCCAAAAGACACTAGATTCAATGCATGTACACTTAAGTTTTTCTCAATAATTTAAAATCTTTTAAAATATGTGGAGGATTGTTATATATATATATATATATATGTAGTTATTTCAAAAGACAACTATCCTACGTTGTTTTTGTAAAATGTTTTTATTTTTATTTTTATTATTAATTAAGTATTAATATTATTTTAAAACTATATTTAAGTTAAACCTTATCTTTTGTAGTTGTAATGTTTACATTAAAATCTCCTTAATTGCAGTTGTAACGTTCATATTAAAATCTTCTTAATTATAGTTGTAATGTTCACATGAACTTTAATCCTAAACTTTTTCCCTCCCTTATCTTCTTCTCTACTTTTAACGTTACATATATTTATTATTGACTGAAAAATAATAAATAAATATATTGTTGTTATGCTCTTGGAAAATATATATATATACACAACAGAGAAACATGTTAAACCCTAGAGGATATTCAAATAATCTTTAAGGACAATGTATTATATCCACGTCTCAGATTTTAATTCTTTATTTCTTTATATATTCTTACTGAAAAACTAACAATCTCTTCTTGGGTGAAGGTGAAAGTGAAGGTCCAGGCATATTATCTAATCTACTCTCTTAATGTTTCGTGGGCCAAGTGTATTTTCTTTTATTTTAGTTAATCTACTCGTTTTAAGGTCGGTAGGCGGATTTACCTACGATTAACGGTTTAGTTTTAAGTAGAAGTCCATAATTCAATAAACATGCGGTTTGTGATAATACTGGTCATGTAAGTACATTTTTACTGTGCATTGCGCAGACATACATGTCTTCTTTTTTATTAATTTGCAACGGATATTTCTCCATTAATGACAATCATGGAATGAGCAAAAGCGTGCCTTCACTTTTGTAAACAAGGTTCTGTGTATAACGCAAACGTCCGGTCCTGCGGACCTACCATAAGATAGTTTTGAAGAAATTTGTTTTGTAATTGAATAGCTGATGATAATTATTTGTCCTCCAATTCTAAGGTTTTTTATTTTTGTATGTCATGTCATCTTTGTTTACGTTTTCACATGGACATGGTGACAAGAGGCTCCTTTCCTGGTTCAAAAGCTTTCGTCTTTAATTTTTGTCCTGTGATGCATTAAGATTCCCTAACCATCATTTCATCACTTTGAATGTTTTTCTTGGTTTTTCATTTTTCTTATTGTGCGGTTGGCTTTTGTTATTGGCTTTATCTTAATCTTTACAGTACTCTCATTTATTAAATATTTAGATATAATTGTTTCAACCCTTATTTTCATAAGATAGTTTTCAATTTCTTTGATTCCCTTATTGGTATGTTACTTTTAGTTATTTTTGGGATTTTGCTCATCTCGGATTGTCTTTTTCCTTTTTTAATGAATTTTTCATCCTTGGTAATTCGTGGAATATGAAGTTTCATCTAAAGAAAATAATCATCATGGATCTCATTTATTTTTGTTACTATTTATTTAAGTTGTCCTCGCTTTATGGAGATTTGCATTAAAAACAAATATTCTCGACGCCTTCAAAATGATTTTTTAAATTGCAAAGGCGACTAAACGCCACCGAAAAGCTCAAAATTTTCAGCATATGAAATCTCAGGATAAATCATATTGCCTTTAATTACAATTTTTCCTATTTGTACAGGGCCCAGATGTGTTGGTGTTACCGTACCCGTATCATACAACTGATCATAGCAACAACGGCCATTTATGATACTGTCATTGATAAAAAAAAGCGTGCATTTCTTTCTGCAGTTCCCTCAAATTAATATCATGCTTTATCACTAACTTTCACGCAACGATGTGGATTGATCAATAGAAAAAAAGTCCAGAATTTTGCTTTCTTTAGTTGTAGGAAAATTTCATTTTCACGGGCCTTGTAAATAATTTGCTATGTATAATTTGAATCTTTCGTTCTTGAGTTATCGGGGTTTGGCTTCATATATATTTTTTATTTATGGTTTATATGATTTGCTGAAAACAAAACTTTGTGTTTTTAATCAACAAGTTAAAAAAAAGAATTGATTGTAGAATATTCGTATGTTAGGCGATCTTTAAAAATTCAATAAAAGAAATTAGATTAACAAAGTATTTGATTTAATTTTTTTACGGCATTTAATTATTTCATTGTTCGAAGATATTCTAAAATCGAAAGCAAGTTGACAGCCCCAGAAAATTTTCATAATGTAAACCTCAAGCTATCAAACAACACAACGCGGAGAAATTAAATGAGTCTCTTGTTAGGAATACATTCGTCGTTCTAAATTGTTTATATTTGCAATTGCATATCATATTTTCTTCTTCTTCTTTTTTCCGTTTTGGTATGAGATCTGATATGCTAGGGCGTTTTACGTATAATAAAATCTGTCATGGATCTACATGATAAAGTGTTTTTCCTGATTAATCTTCCGGAGAATAAACAAGCACAAAGACCTGCACAAATGCTGTTAACGAAATCGTCAATAATAGAAACAGCACGCGAATCACATTCAATCCGAAACCTGTCCCCGCTTCTGAACCGTACATTTTCCATGGCAAAATTTGCCAAGGACGATACACTAAAAATACCACCACAAGCAAACCGATCAAACTTTATGTTAAGAATCTCCTCAGATCACAAAATAATATCTAACATGTCCTGCATGCAGTACGGATGAGAAATTGCATTAATAACGAAGGGGGGAGATGCCGGCGGCGGGTGTAAAAGCATATGTACATAAACTACAATACAAAGTCTTTTGGTTACTGAAACGGAGAATTCATCTCTCTAACATGGAACGTTGTCATAAATAAACTACCTGATACAAAAATCTATTTCTCAAGACAACACGCGTGTGTTATTTTATAGTAAAGACAACACATGTGATAACAAATCTCCCAGCAGATATGTTATCCCTACTTACTTCACTGCTGAATCCATTTTCCGACCAGACTTTAGGCAGCTGAACTTCTCCCGGTTGTCTTTCTCCGTTTAGGCTTCGGGGTTTCTTGATGCATCTTCAAAGAAGAAGATGATGAACAAGAACAAGGAGACGAAGAAGAAGACTCTGGAGAGTTACGCTTATTGTTGACTCCTACCGACTTGAAATGAACTTTTCCAAGTAGGTGAGGAAAATTCAGCTTAGCTTTTGAACCACGCATTTCGAAAGCGGCTTTATCATAAGCCAAAGCTGCACCCTCAGGCGTATCATAAGTTCCAAGCCAAACTCGTGCGCCATTCTTCTTAGGATCTCTAATCTCCGCCGCATATTTCCTCCACGGCCGTGTCCTCACACCCCTGTAACGAAACCCTTTCGATTTCGCGTGCATCTCACGTGTCGCTGACGCCATCTCCTTGTTTGTCATATCTTGTTCATGTGTAGGTTTTTTGTTTGCTTCAAGCTGATGATCATGAACTTGATCAAATGAAAACAAACCCACGTCGTGTAAAGCGTTTTGAGCTTCGTTGTCAATGGAGTTATTGTTATACACTTGCTGTAATGGAAAATCATCCAACTTCTCCGTAACAAAGAAACTGTTGAAGCTGGCAGTTGGTGAATGCACGGATGCAAGTGAAACACTGCTAAAATTTGTTAGTAAAGGTGAAGAATTAGGAGATGAAGACGTAGTGATGTCAAAATCATCATATAAAAATTTTTGAAGAAGTTGAAAATTCCATTCCGAGAAATTCATGGAAATATTTTCATCTAAGAACTCAAAATTATCATCAAAAAGGTGATGCCGAATGGCCTCCAAAAGAGCCCAATCCGTCTCTGAAATTCTTTCTCCAAACATTTTTCCAAAGTTTAATTTTCAGAGAATCTTTGTGATGAAATGAGAGTTATTGGCTATGGAATCAAACAGAGGGTAGTAATGTTGTGCTATATACACGTTTGGTTTGGGAATTTCATTAACTGTGGTTTACATTAAAATAATGAATGGATTATTATTTTTCTTTTCCGGTGGTCCAATGTGGTCCTATCATGGAATAATTCGAGGCAGGAGCGGAGACAGTGCCTAGAGCTTAAGGCGGGGTCGAATTTCAGAGTAGTTTTCAGCTCGTGATTTTTGTCACGGGTGGGCCGAGGGTTGGCACAGACACACTTGGGTTTGTTTGGGTTGGGGCAACTCAACACTAGCCAACGAAGCTCGGATTAATAAAATTTCAACTGAAGCCAACCCATCCAATAAATTAATTGAAAATAAATTAAATTTTAAAAAAATCAATTTCATTTAATTTGGGCTTAAGCCCAAAATTTTGTTTATATTTTTTATAATACATACATAAGTTATTTAAATAAAAGTAATTACTTAAGGAGATATAAATAGTTAACAAAAATATGCCACGATGGATTAAAAAAAAATGGGATGCTAAAAGTTAAAAAATAACACGATAAAAACCTCAACTCAAAGTTTTAACTTAAAAAATAAATAATACAATCATTTTTAAATTAAATTTTTTTTTATTCTAGGGCAGTTGTCAGAAAATAGGAGAGCTCAAAGATTTCAATTTATAATAAAAGTATATATTCAAATTATCAATACGAAGTCATCATATAGACAAGTTGATGTCTTATAATTGAAAATATGAAAATTTAAGTTTATATTTACTAGCCCTTTTACATTCAATCTTACAATTATATCATCACTCGTCCATTAACATGGACAAAATTTTTATGATTAATTTATATATGTGTAACACAATTCTTTGTAATCAGACAACTTGTTATGATATGATTGAAAATATATATGAAAACTTAGTTTTATATTTATTGTCTATTCTTTTATTATTAACTGTCTATTCTATGTCCCCTTTCAAAATTATAAATGACACCTCCTTTAATGTAGTTAAATTTATATAGATATTTTATATATTTAAAAAAAAAAAATTAACCCTCGATAATCAAAATGATTTGCAAAATACTTAACCCAACTCATAAAATAAGAACTTGCAAAATTGAAAAACAAACAAACTAATCATCTTATAGTCAGAACTACAATTTCGTAATATACAATAACATGTATGAAAACTATATTTATCATTAATATGGACTCATAAAATCGAAAACTAAGAGTAATCTAAATCTTATTGGTTCTATACTTTTTCATATGAATTCATCTAAGATTTTCAAATTTTTGTTAATACATACGTTTATGTGTATTATGATTATTAATCTACCGTTAATTCTATGGATAATTCGTTGTTAATCTACCTTCCTTCGTTTAACTCCAGTCAAGAGCGAGTAATGTATATCGATTCTATCAATGTTATTTTTCAGTGCTCCATGTGATCTTATATACATAATATCTTCTCGAGCTTCGTATGGCTGGCATTTTATTTATTCATTTACTGTTTGTTTTTTTCTTAAATAATTTATGGAACATACAAAATGCCTTTTTTCGGTTACGTGATACCAAAGAGGGTCATGACATTTTAATTATTTAATTTAAAATTCTAAATTTTTGTCATTATACTTTCTAGAATATTGTATGATTTCATGTGAATTATTGTAAACTTCATACATTATCGATACAAACAGACTGGCTCCACATGCCACATACATTTCATATTAATGTATAAATAAACACTAAGCTGTTCTAAGCTTATCGCATTATAGGATAAGTACAAAAAAATAAAGAATAAAGACAAAAGGCAAAATTACTAGTATTCCAACCAACATTTCAGTACAGTGTGAGTCATCATCACTTCACATATTTTTCCGTGTTCAATTATTGATTTAATTAATACAAAAATAATTAATTAATTAAATAAAAATATTTTAAATTTTAAGTTATCACATTACAATAATTGTACGTAAGGGGGTTGTATTCTGTAGCCGACTTGCTGGGGAGGAAAAAAAAATGTATTTAACTAGTTTCGATGAAGTTAAGATCATGAAAAATAAAATAATATTTTATACAAATTTTAAATAATCAATCAAAATTTTATTTAAATTAGATTGGTTTATTCTACCAAATTATTTTTGAAAGAGCACGACAGTTTTGTTCCTTATAAGTATTATTACCTATAGAAATTCAATCATACTATCATATGTATTATATATTTAGGAAAGTAAAAGAAAATAATCTACATATACATAGGACAACCTATCCAGACACATTAATTATATGTAAAAATTTGTATGTTTACCATATTGTTAGAATATAATAAAATCCTTTTTATTTCTCGTAATGTTGTAAACTTAAAATGTTGACAGGCTCGCTAGGATCAGAGCTCATAATACAAAATCCATTTCAGTCGTTAATCAAATCTAATTATATATTCTTATTGTTTCGATTCGTCAAAGATGTGGACTCTGATGACAGCAGTATGGGGCTTACTAGATTGGGCTCGTAATTCATTGAGCCCAACCAAAATGGAAAATTTAGGTTGGATTTTGAGCCGCGTATCTTAAAAGCGGCTTGGTTCATAAGCTTGTGCCGCTTCTTCCGGCGTATCGTAAGACCCCAGCCAAATTCTCGCACCATTCTTCTTCGAATCCCTTATCTCCGCCGCATACTTTCCCCACGGCCGCTTCCTTACTGCCCTGTAATGCGGTGTGTTATTTGCACTCACCATCTTCTTCTCAATTTCCTCTTCTTCTCCCAGCTTTGTTGGATTCCACCATAATTAATTGCGCGTCACTTAGGACAGCGTATATTATCATATCATCTGTATCATCCACTCTCAACGGCAAATCATCCCAATTTTCCGTTAAAGAAAGATTACTTAAGCTCGAACTCCCGAAATATATAAAGGGTTTGAAAGAATATATAGCTGGAAACTCAGAATTATTGGGAAGCTTATTCGTAGATTTTCTTTTCTTTTCTGATTATCAAGGTATTTTGATCGAAACATAGTTCATGTAATTGTAGCTACGATTAATTCGTATAGATGCATATATATATATAGCATGATTAGCTTGATTTTTGATCAAATGTGTAATAATCACTTTGTTGTAAAATAAATTAATCGTAATTAATTATGTTACTTTGAGATCCTATTTTTGGACTGTGAGATTATGTAGATTTCGGAAGATGTTGATCATCGCCTGATACTGCCATGATAGACCGCCTCTTATAATTAACACATGCAGTAAAATAAATCATTTTTCTATCATGATTTGTGTCGTATTTTGGTCTTTGTTTTTCTTGATATACTCTTTTAGTTTTGTCCAATGATCAATCTGTTGGAAAGATGTCTGGAATCTATGAATCTAATTCAGACAGAAAGAGGAAACTGACAAGTCTAGGTGTTGATAAGATTATTAAATGAAGAAACTTCAATCATCACGTTGTGATTAGCTTGGAGAGTATAAATTCATCTCAATCCCCGAAAAAGATTTCATTCTGGTCATGGATAATCCCCTACTTTTTTGCCTAGTATTTTGATATTTTCTCATTTTTTTTAAAAAAATATTCAATATCTTTTATGATAAAGGATTTAATATATATTTTTTAATAATCATATAATAAAAATTTTGTTGATTTAAATAAATGGATATTAGTTTGTTTGTTTTTCAAAAAGTAGTGGAACAGGATCATTTATCCCCTTTAATGGTACCAAAAATTTTGTATTGCCAATTAGTTTAATCAAATAATTTATTTAATTTTTAATTACTTGCTTATCATACTGAAATACTAATTATCTCTTTGTTTTATAACATAATTATTACTTTACTTTTTTTTTTTTTTTTGGATACGAGGAACCCCGCC
>JAVXUL010053630.1:0-10496 GCA_035590515.1 Trichilia minutiflora
TTGTTTTTCATGGATTTTAGCCTAGGGTTTCTTGATGAAAAACTTACATTTATGCATGATTTAGGCAATAGAACCTTTATCTTGCACGCATATCGTAACAGATCATAATCTGTGTTTGTAGGTGTATCCAACATGACAGCTGAGATGGGAGGATCTCAGTCCCAAGGAGGATACCGCGAGGGTGGTTTCCCACCCTAGAACTGTGAGTGGACATGTTCCTTTTCCTTCGCCTTATTTTATGTTATTTTTGAATAACTATAATGCTAAATATGATAGCATAGAATATAAATGTGTATATATATAACTGTAATGAGAGGTATTGGATGTATGTCGTGTGGTAGCCAGGATGACCCCTTGTTTTTGATAGAATAGGTTTTTGATGAAACCTGAATTGCCGTGAATATGAGATCGGAGACCTAATATTGTTATGTAGTGATATTGTGATTGTGAAGCTGAATGCCAATGTTATATATATGCGTTGGTGAATGTGACATAGTCGAGTGTAATGGTCGGGGTGCCATATTTGTTGATTTGGCTTTATGAGCTAGCATGTCTTGTATATTATTTTGACGTTGTGAGTCACAGATGATATTTTTGACCTGGTATGCCAACAGTTATTTGATTTGCTCTGATGGGCCATTGATATTAATTTAAGATTATGTGTGCCCTGTAATTGACTATTTATGGGTGGAATCCAATAAATCCCGGAGTGTGGATTGATCATACAGTCCAAGAGGGGATGAGTGGAATCCACATATCCAGGCTAAAGCATGCTAGCCTTATTCTATTATATTAGTATCCCAACCAGGGTTGGGAATCGACCATACAACTCAGATAAAGTGGATGGGATCCTATAGATTGAGAGATATTAGACATGGGCACACATCCCCAATCAGGGTTGCGGATCAACCATACAGCTCAGATGGAATGGGTGGGATCCTATAGACCGAGGGACTATACATATTTGAGATTAAATCGATTTTTTAGACAAGTATATGATGTCATATTTTACTATACTTGATTTTACGATTACGAGGGTTTTCCGTAATCAGTGTTTATGCCTCTGATTTTTGTTTTGTTTATTTGCCTACTCATTAAGTATTTTCCTAGATACTTACCCCTCCGTTCCCATTTTAGGTTAGTGTAGTCAGGCATGACACGTGAAGCGTAAGCAATCACCTTTTTATTCTGCATCAAAACACAACCTAACTCTTGTTTAGAAGCATTACTGAATACTACATATGCTCCTTCTAGAGTAGGAAGTACTAAAACTGAAGTTGATGTGAGACGATTCTTGAATTCTTGAAAACTCTGCTCACATTCTTCATCATACTCGAACTTGATATTTTTTCTCGTTAAACTAGTTAGTGAAACGGCTAACAAAGAAAAACATTCGATAAATCTTTTATAGTAACCTACCAAATCTAGGAAGCACTAATTTCAGTGACATTCTTCGATCTCTTTCACGGTACTATTGCTTTAATCTTGTGGGGATCAATAAAAATTCCTTCTTTCGAAATTACATATCCCAAGAATATTACTTCTCAAAGCTAAAATTCACATTTCAAAAACTTGGCTTATAATCTCTTTTTTCTCAAAGTCTATAGTACAATCCTCAAGTTTTGTGCATACTCCTTCTTGGTTACTGAATAGACCAAGATATCATCAATAAAAATAATTACGAACTTATCAAGGTAAGAGTTAAATACTCGATCATAAGATTCATGAATGTGGATGGGGTATTGGTTAGCTCAAACGGCATTACAAGGAACTCATAGTACCCATAATGAGTTCTGAAAGTTGTCTTAGGTATATTACTCTCCCTGATATGCAGTTGATAATATCCTGACCTTAGATTGATCTTCAAAAATATATTGACACCCTGTAACTGATCAAATAGGTCATCCATCCTTGGTAGAGGATACTTATTCTTAATAGTAATCAAATTTAGTTGACAATAATTTATGTATAATCAAAGAGTTCCATTCTTCTTCTTTACAAACAGTACTGACGAACCTCAAGGTGACATACTTGATCGAATAAACCCCTTATTTAGTAAATCCTACAATTGCACCTTTAATTTCTTAAGTTCAACAGGTTCCATATAATAAGACGGCATCGAAATTGGTTTAGTACCTAAAATCAGGTCAATATTAAAGTTAAATTCTTGTTCTGGTGACAATCTTGGTAAATCATCCAAAAATACATCTGGGCACTTTCTTACTACTAGGACTTGATCAATTGAATACTCTGAGGTTGTAATATCGACAACATGAGCTAGATACCTTTGACAACCTTTTCTTATCAACTTCTGAGCTTTCATTACTGAGATTACATAACTAGACAAGATATTGTACTCTTCAACAAACGCAATTTTTGGTTCTCTGAGTTTCTTGAATGTAACTTGTTTAGTAAAATAATCTATCATCGCTCGATATCTCGATAACCAGTCCATTCTTAAGATGGCATTCAGATCTTCCAGTTTTAAAGGTATTAGGTCAGCTTCTAATTCAATCTCATTGACAACTATAGTACAATCTCTAAACACTGTCTTCCTTAAAAGTTTTTATCCCAATGGGGTATGGACCACAATCTCCTAGTCTAATAGGAATAATTCTCTATCAACATGAGTGATAAAAAAGTCCTAACAAAATATCTATTAAAATCTGGATTATTAATATATACGTAAGTTGATTAAAGATTATTATAATATCTATCACTACATCTGGGTTAACCTGAGTCTACTTCTGATTTAAGGCGAACACTCTAGTCTGGACTCTGCCCTTATTATGTTAAGTACTTTGTGATGCTGTTGATAAACTACCTATCCTTGATCTTTTGCTACCTGAAACTATGGTCTGATTAGTTGTTGATTGCTATTGAAATATAGGATATCGACTTGTTTGACCACCTCTATCCGTTCTGATTAACTTAGGACAAAACTACTTTTTATGATCAGTTTACCTATAATGACAACATGTTGGTGACTGATAGCATAGACTTGAGTGATACTGTCTGTAATTAATACATCAATCTATCTTCTGACTTTCACTCGAACCTTGTGTTTGTCTTTGAGTTGATGACCCAAATCTCGATGGTTTCTGACCCTAAAAGGAAAATAGAGAGTTACTCGTAGGGTTAGTGACAGAAGTACTAATGGATAAGACATTGCTTCGGCTTTTCTTATTTAACTATCCTACATGTATATTGAGATCTTTTCTTTTTTGAAAGGAGTCCCTTGATTTTCTTTCTTGCACTAGCTTCTTTGCACGTAATGCCATCTGAATCATATCTTTATATCCTTGATTACCTGTCATCATCATCTTTTTTTGAATTTCAAAGTTTAACCCTCCTCAAATTTTACACACAAGGTATCCTCATTTGTAAAATCAGGTACAAACTCAATCAAATCTCTCAGTTGGGTCTTATATTTTGTTATTATTCTTCCTAATTATTTTAGTCTTAGAAATTTTTATTTCTTTTGGCTAGAGTGAAAAGAAGTATAATATTGATCTTTAAATTCTTGGAGGAAATTTGTCAAAGATAAGGGTGCAATTAACCTTGTCTGTATATTTTCCCATTATGTGACTGTATTTTCTTCTAATAACCGAGTTGCCACCTTTAATTTAATCTCATCTTCTATACCCATCTTATCCAAATCTTTCTCTATCCTTTATAGCCACCTATTTGCCAACATTATATCTGTTGTGCCTTCAAAAAGTATACTCCCTAACTGTCGATTTTCTTTAATTTACTTAGAAAGTTTGAGGGCTGATCTAGAGGGTTTTGCAGTCATTAGAGTAGTAGTGGTTCTAGGAAATAGATATGAATAAGGGTCAATGTAAGGATATGGGGCAGCTCCTAGTTGCAATTAGGCCTGAGCAAATCTTTGGACATTCCAAAATGCCATATAGACAGCCCAAGCTTTTGGGTCAGATGTGGAGGCATCCCTGTCCCTGGTGGTGGAAATGTAGGTAGAGGAGGTTTTTAAGGCTCTTCGGGTTTGGGTTGAAGCATAAAAGACGATACCCCTTCTTCAGTATCGAGAACAATCTCTCTTCGGTGTCTACGCTGTCCTCTTCTAGGCCTTGAAGACATCACTACTACAAAAAGAAACATAGAGTTTAATTTAATATATTCGCATGGAGGTCAATGCATTGTGCTACTCGACTCACTATATCCACTGAGAAACTTTTCAAAATCAATAAAATTATATTTGAAGAACCTTGTAATATAATTTAAAATAATTTCAAGTATTTTCAAGAATCTTTTTAAAACCAAATGCTCTGATATCAATAAAATTATCATATCTCAACCTGTGGATCCTGGATCCCACACATGACAATCATCACAAACTCTCCTTATGTATTCTAAATCCTTCAAATATGTAAAGAGAGCTTATAAGGCCTCTCGGTACCGATAAACACTTTCAAAACACTCTCAATATACTTCAAATCAACTCAACTCCTTCATCACAAATCCAACCACACAAATCAATGTCTATTTTCAAATTTTACAATAAATCTCATTCTAAAACATTAAATATCTAAAGCAACCATTCAAATATAGTCCAAAATTAAAGTACTATATCATATTTAACAAAGTATTTAATGAGTTATAAATCATTAAACTAATACATATCGTTTCAACTAAAAAAACATAAAGTCAAAAATCTTCATAATTTCTTGTTTCAAATAAGACAAAAAAAAATCACATTTCCAAACGTAACCCAGTGAACTATTTAAAATGATATATGAATCAAGAATAAAATATACCTGAATAACCAATTCTTTAAAGCAATGACCACCACAAAAATGTAGCTAATCTCTATAATCCCTAAAAACTAAAAAGTGAAGGGGGGTATACGGAAGCATATTCCGTTAGTAAACTAAAATATTTGTAAATAATATTAGTTCTTAAGATAAAATCAATAAGATAAATTATTTTAAAGAGTATAATATAAAGATTTGAAAAAATATTTTAAAAGCAGTTTCATTTAAAATAGTTAATTAACTCTAAAAAAATAACTATTATAAAGTCATTGGGTTGACTACCCTTTCTAATGGTTACCCTAATCTTGGATAACCCCGAAACCTTTAGTGGATTTTTTCATACAAGTGAAAATAATGAGTTTTATAAAAGTTTAATTTAAAATGCTAGGAATAAAATAATACATGGTTTATGTAAAAAAAACTGCCTATAACTGATGTTGGCCTCGAGCAATCACGTGATGATATTCGTGACTCTCCTCGACGAGATTCACAGGTGGTTGAATCATAATCACATAATCTCATTAACATTATACCTTATATCATCCTCTACCTATGAACCTTCATTCACCTAAGCGACCTCTCCCCAAGTCTGTCCTAAGTTACTATCCTATAACTACAATAAATAAATAAACTCTATCTTCTCTGTCGTATCACTAATACATATATAACCGTACAACCCACAATGATTATAATACTCAATAAATCAATTATAAGCTCATCAAATCATTTTAAAAGTCATATACCATAATTGACTTGTCACGCCTCAACCCTAGTCGACCACGTGGCAATTGTCATAAATTTCAGAAATACATTCTATCACTTAAAATGCACTCCTAGAACCGCAAGACATTAGTATCTGTTTTTAAACTCATTTTCAAATAAAATACTACAAAATAGAAGATTTTCACTCAAACGTATGTCAACATCTGTATTTTCTTAAAATACAATACAAACTATCTTTGGCCAAGCCAAATATATCAATTCACATTCTTTACAAATATTTTTCAATTCAGTGGACCGTAAAGCAAAAATCTGAGTTGAGTACCTGAAAATTGTGCTGAAGTTTCACTTCAACTATGCTATATCATGCCTGACTTCACTAACCTAAAATGGGAAGTGAAGGGTGAGTCTTTGGGAAAATACTCAGTGAGTAGACAAATAAACAAAACAGAAATCAGAGGCATAAACACTGATTATGAAAAACCCTCATAATCATAAAATCAAACATAGTAAAATGTGACATCATGTACATGTTTAGAAAATCGACATAATCTTAAATATGTATAGCCCCTCGGTCTATAGGATCCCACCCACTCTATCTGAGCTGTATAACCGATCCGTAATCTTGGTTGGGGATGTGTGTCCATATCTAATATCTCTCGGTCTATAGGATCCCACCCACTCTATCTGAGCTGTATGGTCGATCCGCAACCCTAGTTGAGGATACTAATATAATTAGAATAAGGTTAGCATGCTTTAGCTTGGATATGTGGATTCCACCCATCCCCTCTTGGACTGTATATTCAATCACACTCCTGGGTCCATTAGATTCTATCCACTCTACATAAACTGTATAGACAATCCTCACCCTTAGGTCTATTAGATTCTACCCACTCCCTAAGAGCTGTATGGTCAATCCTCACCCATAGATAGTCAATGATATGGCACACATATTCGTAAATCGATATCAATGGCCCATCAAGGCAAATCAAATAACCGTTGGCTCATCAGACCAAAAATATCATCTGTGGCTCACAAGGTTAAAACAATAAACAGATATATTGGCTCGTAAGGCCAAATCAACAAGTATGGCACCCCGACCATTATACTCAACTATGACACATTCACAAACATATATAGAATTGGCCTCTTGCCTCAAAATCATACTATCACTATATAACAATATTAAGCCTTTGGCCTCACATTTATGGTAATCCAGGTTTCATCACAAACCTATCTATCACAAACAAGGGGCCATCCCGGCCACCACACAACATGTATCCAACACCTCCTCATTTCAGTTATATATATATATACATTCATATGCTATCATCTTTAGCATTATAGTTATTCAAAAATAACATAAAATAAGACAAAAGGAAAGGAACATGTCCACTCACTATTTTGGGGTGGAAAACCACCCTCTGTGTATCCTCCTGGCGACGAAGATCCTCCCGTCTCGGCTACCACATCTGGA
Organism: Trichilia minutiflora; assembly: GCA_035590515.1. Lineage (NCBI taxonomy): Eukaryota > Viridiplantae > Streptophyta > Magnoliopsida > Sapindales > Meliaceae > Trichilia > Trichilia minutiflora. The sequence goes on from JAVXUL010053630.1 coordinate 6,970, forward strand.
TATACATACAAACACAGATTTATGATCATAAAGAGCGTGTATGATACAATGCATGCTCATGCTACTCTCATACTCCTCTTTCTCTCTCTCCATCCTCTCTCTCTAACATACAATCAAGTATGAATTTCACTCTATTATCATGCATTTTTCATCTATTTCAACATCAGTAGCTATCGAAGTCCTCTAATTTATCGATACAAATGATAGATTAGAAAACCCTTAAATTCTAGGGTTTTATAAACAGTATCCGAACTACGTATTCTTAGAGCTACGTGAAATGGTAGCTTAAACAAGAGAGATAAGCTGAAGAATAGACTGACCTAAATCGATAGGTGAGCTTAGAACCCCTTTTTGACTTGAATCTTTCTTCGAATATTGTTTATCGTGCCTCCTTTCCTTGCGAATCCCTATGATCCAACTGTTAAAACTCTGATCAAAGGAGATTTATAGGTTCTAGTGTTAATTCTCAGTTCATAGGAACTGAAATAGCGAAGTTTGGTAGAGAAATAGTTGAGATCAGTTTTAAGGGTGAGAAAGAGAGTGTTTCTGCTGGTTTTTAGTGAGAGAGAGAGTGAAGAAATCAGAATGGGGAAGACAACCCCTACTCGATGCATATAGGCTGTGTAATCCCCAAAGGTATTGATACCTTTGACATCTTGCCTTCAACATATCGATACGTTCTCCCAACGTATCGATACATTTGGTCTTTTCCTGCTCATAAAGCCTGCAAAGTGTCGATACCTTCCTTAACATATCAACACGTTTCGTCACAAGCAGACTTTATCTCCGTCACCAGGGTATACCCTTGCTAAGGTATTGATACGTTTGGCCCTCAACTCTGAAAGGTGTTAATACCCTTCTCTAAAGGTATCGACACGTTGGGCCTCAACCCCAATATATCGATACCTTTGCTTCTGGTCCTCTTTTCGAGGACTATCACTTTGAATGGCCATAACTTTTGGCTCGAGTATCATCTTGGAACCCATAATATATCATCAGAAAGCTCTCTTTGAGATCTACAAAAAAAAAAATTTCTCAATTGGAGATGATTTTGACCCCCAAAAATCTAGTTTTTTCTCAGAGACTCTTATCCCATACCATAATCATACTCAAACAAAATCTTCAAATTTTATATCCTCTCGTGCATAATCTACGCACGATAACATGCATGAAAATTCTTGAAGAATTTACTATTATGTCCACAATACTAAGAGAAGGGTTTTACATGACCTCTGGTCATAGTCCACACATAATATACTCTCTCTCTCTTTCTCTCTCTCTCTCTACCATCTATTTATCGATCTATCTATATATATATATATATAGAGAGAGAGAGAGAGATATAAATATAGATATATGTACCAAACAATACAAAAAGTATAAAACATATTTAATAAATATAAAATTATAATATTCTAAAACATCAAAATAGAAAATTCATCAAAAAATATTTTAAAATAAGATAAAAATAAAATAAGAATGTTCACTTACTGAATAGAGAGAGTGTACACTCCTTATTACTGGCCTTATGATACGGATTCCTCTTGGATGTGCTCTGAGCCTAATTCAGTCATAAAATGAATAATCATATTAATATAAATGCTCACATTAGAATAATTACGCATAACTAAATATGTTTGAACCATAATAGAGGTTTTTCTTAAACTTTGATAACGCTGCACAGAATTATCAAATTTTGTCTATCTAATCATTTCTCACTATGAGAACTTTATGAAAACTCATTTTACAAAAGTAATGAATACGTTTTGACATAACTCAAAAATTTTATCGAAAGTTTTAATTTTGACCCTATTTTCTATTTTTGAAAATTTTCAATCGTTCAACTTCTTATAGCTTCATTTCATCGTCAATTTTATTATTTTCAACTCAAATCCATAAATTAAAGCCCAATTCTATAAAACCCTAAAATTTTGGATTTGGTACTGTTCTCCATAATTTTTGTAATTATATTAAATTGATCATATATAAAGTCTCATATACATCCTAATTAATATAAATATAAGTTCAATTCATTAATTGGAGCTTAATCATTTTCGAATAAACAGTAACCTAAATTTTCAAATTTAAAATTTTACAAAATTGAAAGTTATACAGGTAAAATGGCTTATCAAATGATTATTAAAGACCTCAAGAAGCTTCAATTTGGTAAAATTTTAGAAGATTTTCAAATCTTGCTCAAATCATGAAAAAAATGCCATTAGATTGTAGAAGATGTTACAATTAGTAAAAGGGTGATGAGAAATTAAAATCTTGATGGTTGAATTAGAAGAAATTTGAAGAAAAGAAGAAAAAAATTTAAAAAAAGGGAGAGAAAAAACTCTCAGGTGCAGGTTGAAGAATGAAGAAGAAGATACAGTAATCTTCATTTTATATTAATAACGACATGGTTAATATTATTTAGACCCCAAAGTTATTTAAAATTTATAAAAAGAAAAGATTTATAGATATTATCCTTTTTAGTATAATTCTTAAGGTATTACGATTTTGCTTTTATTAATAGGCCCAAATCTATCTCCAAAGGCCTAATTTAGGTATCAAAGAATATAACACAACTCAAGCCTAACTTGATATTATCCTCTCTAATCCTTTGCTAGTAGCTGCCAAGTGGTACCCTTAAAGTAACCTCGACTACTTCGTCCATATGGTGTCTAGTCTTTAAGGTTCTGTTTCTAGTAACTTATACTCAAGTTCTAGGAGACCTTGCTAATATATTGGCTCCAACTCCATATTAAAGGTTCCATTGCCTAAATCATGTTTGAAATGTAAGTTTTCATACAAGAAACCCTATGCTTGAATTGAAGAAAAAATTCTTTTTTAAGTGATAATACCTTAGGGCTTTTGTTGCTCTTGGTGTAAGGATGAATATTTGATGAAGATGAAGCTTAAAATCATAAGCTCTCTCCACTTTGCACCATCCTCTTGTTCTTCTTCCCCTTGCCCAAAATTTGCTTTGAGAGAAAATGGAAAATCTTATTTTCCTTGTCAAAAAATTGAAAAATAAAAATATTTATAATTTTCTTTTCTTTTTCATTAAATTTAATTAGTATTTATCTTATAAATATAATAATTAAATGGAGCTAATGTGATACAAATACACTAATCTAATATGTGTGCAACTATATGTTTTGGACTAATGGGCATATTGTACAAAATCAAAAACATAAACCAATTACAAAGTGCTATATGTCCAAATATTAACTATTAATATTTAATAATTTTTATCTAATTATTTAACACTTAAATACATTAGATAATGCCCATATTAATTAACTAATTAATTAATATAATAGATTTGAACAAAATCCATAAATTTTATGTAATTATAATAATGCCCTTGATCACATTTACACATAAGGGTAAAATGATAATTTTCATCTAAATTAAATAATTTAATTTAGATTTTATCATTTTCTATTAAAATCCTATTTTAATATATTTGATAATCAAAATTATCAAATTTAAATATATAATTTACAATAAATTACACACATGTATCACATTAGGGG
>JAVXUL010053641.1:0-10496 GCA_035590515.1 Trichilia minutiflora
AAAAAAAAATTATTTAAAATAAAAATGCGACGTGGCGCCTATCGAGTGCGCCACATCGCACTTCCGACGGCTCATTGGAGCGCGCCACGTGGACTTCCTATGGCGCTCTCTAACGAGCCATCGGAAGTGTGATGTGGCGCGCTTGATGGACGCCACAAGCGCGCCATCAAGCGCGCCATCGTACTTCCGATGACGCGCTCCAGCGGAACTTCTCATACCAAATTGCTCCTTTTTTTCTTTTAAATTCAGGATATTTTCGTCGTCAAACAGTAATCTTGACTATTTTTAAATAAAAATTATATATTTTTGAATTTTGAGTTTACTGTTTGACTATTTTTGGTTAAAACCCTTTCTTCTTAAATTGGATAAACAGACTGACTCAATAGCAGCACTAGGTTTCTCAAGGCTTGACTTGATTTGGACTTGGTGGGGGAAAGTCGGAAAGACTCTTAACTGAACGGGTTTCCGAGTTTTTTACTTGGTATTGATGTTCAGAAGCAAACTGGAAAATTTTTGGGTGATTTTGTTAAGCCTGAAAAACTCTTTAAGGAGATGGAAGAATCCAATATATCTGGATCAGATTCTCTGATAATCAGGTAATTCTTTTAACTCTTTCGTTTGTCTAAGATTAGAAGAAAAATAAACTGAATAAACCCTTTATCATTCACAGATTCCGTAATCTAGCGGTATGAAATCCAAAAATGGTTTCTGATAAAAAAGGGAAAAAAAAAGACTAGATGAATAATCACTTTTCGAATTGTTTTACTTATTGATCCTTCCTCTCTTCATATTTTCTGCCTAATTATCTTATGTTTAATAGCTAGTTCTATTCGAATTTGATTTTATTAAGGAAAACAAATTCTCTCATTTATCTGATTCTTGTTTCATTTTATTTTTGACTCATTGTTGTTCATATTCACATCTGCTAGGCCTGAGGCTGAACTTGTAGATGAAATTGGCAAAGATATTCTGAAGAAATTGCTTGATGTATCAATTTTGACTGATTTCAAAGATCAAGATGGACAAAATTCAGAAATTCAGGGAGGAAATTTGCTGTTATGCGTAGAATTGGCTGACTTTTGGAATGGTATGAATTTGTGGCATGGGTGGTGTAGGGAATTAACATTTGTCATGGTTAGAATTTTTTTTAACAAAATTCTAATGAGTTTGAAAATAAGTGTTTTATGGCAAATGTTAGAGAAGAATCAGAAAAGAGCTTATGCTAAAGACAATCCGTTAGCTCTTAAAGTTTTGGCATTCTTCCCTTTTTTAAGAGAAGCAAACAAGATTGGAAAAATGCATTACGTACCTTAAAACAAGTTTTGAATCTACAAAAAACTTTTTTATGTTGAGTTAAAATGGAAAGAAAAAAATATATTTCTAGATATTGCATGTTTCTTTAATGTTGTAATGGGTATATTTTAGGATTGTTATCTAATACCTTTTGGTTTGGTGTATTGCGTGTCCTTGTCGATAAGTGACTTGGTGAACTAACTTGGGAAGAAAAATTTATTTTTAGACATATCATGTTTCTTCAAAGGAATAGATAAAAATAATGCGATGAGGATATTATAGGATTGTTACTTAATACATGTTGACGTCATCGAGCTAAATCGGAGAGTGAAGAGTGTTAGACATTATACATGTTTCATCAAAGGCCTGTGTGATGAGGTTATTAGAGGATTGTTATTCAATGCTAAAAGTGTATTCTTCAATAAGTCACATGGTGAGCCAAGTTGGAGAGAGAAGAATGTATTTCTAGACATGGCATGTTTGTTCAAATGACTAATAGAAATAATGTGACAAGGATATTAAAAATGAATTCATATAGATTCAATAGCAATTAAAGAGTTGCTTTCCTCAATGGAGCATCTAGAAGGACTAACAGCATGGCAACCAGATCCCCTGAAACTATTATATGAACAGGTTACTGTCTCTCTTATCCTCTCCCTCTTTCTTATCATTTTTGTCCCTTTCATATAAGAATTCATGTTTTTTGTACTTACAGAAATGTAGTATGCGACCAGGAGTCGGCATATGTGTATCAGGAAGTGGAAGTCCATACTGGTTCAAGTACTAAAGGTTAGGATCTTCAGTAAGCATTTACCTGCCACTGAATTGTTGTCAGAGAAGATTCATTGGATTTGCTCTGTCAGTTGTTTTTCATCTCCTGAAGGATTTAATTCTGGTCACAATTTGTAGTCATGTCGGTACTGTGTTGAAACCAAGATCATCGGTGAGACCAAAAACATTCATAAATTTTGCAATTTGATAGCTGCCAATGAACACTCGGGTGTGGGCTTTTTCATTTTTTCCTTGGATTTGCTACCAAATGCTGACCTAAAATTAGGAATTTGGGTTGTGACTATGACTACCTTTATAATGCCGTACCGGTAATAGTGGAGGAGCTTGAAGTAGTAGCTGATCTGATGAGGAGAAAGTGGAACAAAATCCTAAGAGAAGTTGCAGAGAGCAAATCAATGTTCTTTGACATCAAAGTTCGTGCTTCTATGATTTTTTTGATCGCATGAGCTGCGGTTTATTCCTCTTATATAGTTCAAACTTTTGTTTGTTTCTTATGGTAGTCCGCTATAATCTGACAAGGCTTCATATTTACAAGGGATCCCTTCTTTTAGTCAAAATAGAACATGTTAATTCTTTTAATTTTACTTTTAAATTACAGTATAAACAGCATAATTTTAAACAAAGGTATAAGAGAACTTGCTAATTTACTCATCATCATAAACTTGATAATCCTTTGCAAGTTCTGCAGCATTTCGCTGCAGTAAGTTGTGGGACTTGCATTAAATTAAGTTATCCTATGATAAATTTTGGATCACTCTTAATTTAGAGATTTTGTGTATAACATTATCATTTGTTATTAAAAAATGAAGCCCGTAGCCATCAACTACTGGCGGTGACCGAAAAAATATATTCATTTGAATGAAAAAATACATCATTTGAAACCTGTTAAAATTATCGATAGAAAAGGTATGATTTTTTAAAATTGCAATCAAAGTTTTGAGAAAGAAAATTTTAGTTTCAGATTTACGTAAACAGCTGTTTTAACAGAAATTTAATGGTATGATTACCCATATTTTTAAATGAAATTCTCTTGATATTAATATTGACCTTAAACATTGACGTTGACAGACTCACTGTCGACCAACGAGCTCGATGAACAATCCAATGCATCATCAAACATAGAACTTCATAATACACTTCAATACAATGCATCTCTTCTATTACAATACAATGCATCTTTTCAAACATGCCCTTGACAGTTGATAAGCTTCTAGATCAAAGAGGAACCATGTTTATTAAAGGGGAAAAATATTAATTCATCTTGTGGAGCTACATTCATTAGAAGAGGGCATCAAATTGGTGGATTTCCAAATTTACAAGCTAACAAGTTGGTAAACAAAGGCTTTTGATGCGCAACAAAAGAGTATAAGAATTACAATAAAAAAGAAGAGAAATTTTCTGATACACCGATATATAAAGTTAATACGTCCAACGATTGTGTTACATATTGCAATTAGATGGCCCCAAATGAAACTATTTTATTGCATGAGCAGTCATTAGTATTTATTTACTAGGATAGGAGACATTCCGCCAGGTCCAGAAAGTAACATTTGCTATATCAAAAATGGATGACCTAATTACAATTTCAAATATGATGATAGCCCGGGAAGACCAGGAATCTGCCTTCGCACAGATTTGAATAAGTTTTTCACTTGCAATGATGAAAGCAACAAATCTTTCACTTTCAGTCCATTAGTAAATGGACAAGCCATATCAAACTACAAGACATGCAGGCGAGTTCACAAATACTTCGCACTCCAACAACCTACCTAAACAAGTATTGTGAACAAATGAATATAATACAGACACATTACAAGATATACAAGCATATGATATTCAATGAGTCGTTCTTCAATCCCTTGCTGACTATTCAGGGTATGCAGAGACATGAGACATTGTGATTAAAGATGTTAGTAACAGTAAGCATTGTGATAGATATGCAGCTCCGAATCATAATTTAAAATGTTCAAACAGAAAATCCTCCATACATGCAGGTGAACCAATCATTGGATGTTAGGATGCTACTATGCAAAAAAATCATTGTTATAATGAAAATAACATACAAAAACATTGATGCATTCCTCAAATAGAATCCTCATCACAAATTATGAAAAACAAGCGAAGAAGAGTACATCTCATCAAGTATACATCATTGATACCTTTCCATAATATCGTCAATAGGGGACTGGAACACTGAGGGATCCAAAATTAAGCACTCTAGGCAGTATCTGTAACAGCGCATGGAAGCAAAGTATCAAGAAAAGAAATCAAGCAAGAGCAGTTAATTTGAATTGTAAAATATCAATCAACCAAGAGCAGTTAATTTGAATTGTAAAATATCATACCTCCCCCAATCGGGCATTAATTTTCAGGGGAGTCAAATCATCAGCCCGTGTGATTCCTACATTTACAATTGCAATTGTAGCACCTGCCTCATGAGCGGCTCTGTGAAATTCCAATTCAAACAGCTTATCAGCTAAAGATTAAACAAGTAGAAAACCAATATGCATAAATAGATTCATTGCTTCAATTTTTGGTTAAATATAAAGAGGAATTTCTCACTTCCTACATCAGCTTCTCAAAACTAAGCTGCAGAGGCTGGATGGAATTTAATTAACAGTATATTTATGCAGTCAAAACCTTATTGACTCTCTTGAGGATGATTGACTGGAATAGAAAAATGTTAAAGCATTAGTTCATGCCACAATTCATAATCTTCTTAAGTCTTCTTACAGATAAAATGTTGAAAATTGTTATCATTTTGTGTTCTTTATTATTTGCATGACTGGAATAGGAAAGCATATATGGATAAATGGATACCCTGGAATAATGGTATTATTTAAATTTTACAAAACTTGAATGCAAAGGGAAGTACAAAATAATATAATCACCTAACAAGACGGTAGGCAGACATGGTCATCACAGATGATCCCAGTAAAAGGAAAGCATCGCATCCTTTGGCAGCCTTCATAGCCCTATCAGCTGTATCCTTGGGTACATTGTCACCAAAGAAGACAACCTTTAATGTTATCATGCACAAAAAACAAAAAGAAGAGGTTAAAACTCGAAAAAGAATCTTGGCAGTTCAGTTTCTAAGGTAATGCAAGAACATGTGCATGATTGTGGAGTAAGTATAAAAAGAAGCAAGGAATGAAGACAAAGTTTTGTAAGCCAAATCAAACAATATAGGCTAGCTACTGGATTATTAGCTATTTTCATTCAAGTCACAAAATTGATGAACTATTATTCACAAGTTTGTGAAATAATTTTAAAACAATTAGCCTAGAATACTATATAAAGAAACCAACATAAATATTTCCTCCTCTGAGAATCATGGAATGAGTTTACCTCCATTATCTAGCATATTAGACTTAGACATCAGAGGCTAAGAGATCCCAGCAAATCCAGTTTGAGATACTAAGCCAGGGAAGTGACATAGTAAAACTACTTCCTTAGAGGGCTTCTTGACCTATAGGATCTTAGACACATTTGTTTTGTACCTAAAGGATTACTGGATTATAAAACAGTCCACAATGTAATTTGTTTTTCGTTTAAGCGAACCTTGCATAAAGCACATGATAATCAGTCATATTGAGAAAACCCTATCTTAGGCTTCTTGTATGAAATATTAATATTATATATATATATAAATGAAGACACAGAGAGCCAGAGAGAGAGACATAAAAACTAATGAGCTCGCAGAAAGTTTAAATTACATTAAAAATGTTGGACTAAAAGCTTGTGTATTAAGTGCTCTGGGTTTGCACCAGCAGGAAAATAATCTAAACACAAGTTATGAAAAACATATTTACCCTCAAGCAACTCAAACATTTTTACTGCAATTAATTAACAGAGCAGCAGTCCCACAAGTATGATACCACTTAAGAGAGGCAATGTGTATGAATCCATGTCCAGAAGGAACAAAACTAATGACTATCAACCAATTCTCTGAGCAGATGTACATCATTTTTGAGACTCACTGACCCATAATACAAATGCTATGGCATATTTGCCTCAGAGTCACAGGTAACTTGGTGTTACCTTCTGGATTCTTAAATGCCAATAAATTTGAAAATCCATTATGTCTATCAGTTGAGCTATTTAAGAAGATCAGAGCTATGAGTTTGTCTAATCAAAGATTTTAACACAATATTTGTTTTTCATTTTGTATGCCTGTTCATCATCATTATCATCAGCTAATAGCGAAAAGGCAAACAATTGGTGTTCGATTTAGGGTATAATAACACCTTGGAAGGCTCTAAAGTTCTATTAGTAATAGAAAACTTCTTACATCAGGCTTCAGCACTCCGTTGCATTTTTGGCAAGTTGGAATGCGGAAATCCTCCTCCCAAAATTTCTCATCAATTTCGATATCTCCATCGGGCCTTTGTTTCATGCCAAAGCTCTTGTCTGATCCGGGGCTGCCATAGTTCAAACTTTCAATTGCTTCTGCCCACTGTACTACAATATTTATTCACTGCTTATCCATCATTGGTCCCAACAAGCAAATCCAGAATGAATTTAAAAGCTTGCAAAAGGTACGAGGAAGATGATAAATCATTCCAAACGAAAAAGAGCAACAAACATAATTCAAAAAGACAGTTAATTTACATGATTCCAAAGTCTGGCTTTCCAGTCCCAAACATAAAGTCAATCTGACTTTCTTTAGCAACACAATGTTTTTGGTTTTCAAATATCATGGTTCTTCATTTCCTTCTATATTTTGTCTACAATTTACCATCCATCGGAATTTTTTTGGGCTACCTCCATTTTCGAAGTATGAAAATTGTAGGTAAAAGTAAACAGATTTTGCATCTACTCTGGTCGAATGAACCAATTACCAGCATATAAACTGCTCCATTCCTTAATGGTATTTTAGTGTTCACAAGACAAAAGACAAAACTAATAAACAGATAAAAAATTCAAAAAATTATTGGATTAGGATGAAACACCAACTCTTACTAACTCGGAAAATAAGATGCATGCAATTCTAATGTCCAAATGACTACACTTAAATTTATTTTCACATAAATTAATTGAAAATCCCAAGAATAAAATAATTCCACTCTCAAATTATTTTTATCCACTATAAAGTCAAGGTTGTTCAAACTTGTCTCTTAAGCTCTATGAGGGATAGTCAACAAGTAGTAAAGGACAACATATTAGGAGTCTAATGGTCATGGGCTGGTACCTTTGGATTAAGGGACTTCAATTGGTCCTGAAACAAATTCCGGGAAAAGGAAAAGCCACAATCTAAACAAATGACAGTATATACAGTCCCATGTAATTCAAGTGGATTGCTCCCAGCACGATGATGCAATCTGAACAATAAATATATAAGTTAGTGTTACTAAGATTGTCACGAGCAACTACCAAGTTTCCCAAATAATGGCAAGGGGTAATCAACCAATTACCTGTCAACATTTTGTGTAATCATAGAATCTATTCTTCCGGCCTTTTCAAGAGATGCTAAAGCAACATGAGCTGGACTGGGCTGTGCTGCAATAAACTGTCTCCATCCAGCATAGCTCCTAGCCCAATACCGCCTACGAGCCCGGATGGAACGAACAAATTCCTGGATTAGAAAATACAACCAATTTAGAGATTAAAACAAAGATTTCAATGTTACATTATATAGTACTTGCCGCTTTCATACAATATGCTAAATACGCTAAACGAAAATTTTGTATATGATTAATAACAGATAGCTTGTTGGATAATCATATTTTGTCTCGTGGAAACCTTCCAACATTATATATCTGAGTCTTACTAAGAAAACAACCCTACAGGAGCAAGAAATCATTGTACATCCTTCAGATCACCTGATGGGTAATTGGTCTAAATCCAGAACTGTAAGCTCCATTTGGGCTGCAAAAAGATATTGAAATGTAATTATTGCTGCTTAAAGAACACAAGAAAAAAAAATACCATACTGGAAACAAAATAAGCAGTAAAAGGATTACAAAAATCAAGTATGGCATATGATACTGTCTTGATTTCAATTAACTCACAAACACAACTGAAAAATAAAATTCTAAAGCACATACCAGTTTTACTAAACCAAGATATACTTAGTCACAGTCCACAGACGATAACCATCAAGAAATATACAGAGAGCATATATAATCAATTGCTTCAACTGCAGAGCCAGTTCCAAAACAAAGCAACAGCATTTTGAATAGTATGTTGAAAAATTAATTGCATGAGCAGATAAATGAATGTGATACAGCACATGCTACATATTCACAAAAGAAATATGGGTAAAATATTTTATCTGAAAGTAGATCATAACCACTTATATCAAACAGAATGACTAAATCAGATGGATAGATTTTTTCCCTTATTGATGGCTGCCGAGTACCAAATTGGAGCATTACATACTAATAAGGTGTGCAAACGGATAACTGAGAATCTCTGCACAACATTTACAAATGAATGGAAAGGGTAAATACTTAATGGTTAACAATAAGTAAAGTGGATTCAAGGATCAGTACAACATTGGTTTAGCCGGGATTGATGAACAGCCACCAATATGAGGGCAGAGGGTGAGGACAGGGTATAAATGAATAGTGACTGTAAAATAAGTTAAAGACATGCTTAAATGTATTGAGTAAAAGCAAGCTAGAACTTAAGTGAAATTGCAAGAAGATTTTGCTTGCAAAAGAAAAGCATATGAAAGTAATGAGCTCTTCTATGTTATAGGTGTAACCAGGTATTTTATACATTATAAGGTCATTCAAGAAACTCCAGATAGGATAAAACCTTCTATAATCAGGAATTCCGCACTCTGTGCTAATTCCAGCTCCAGTCAATACCATGAGCTTAACACTGCAAAATAGAAAATCACAAATAAAGATATTTGTGAATAATCTTCATCACCAAGGAAGTATCTTCATGTACAACACATGATTCTAAGATAAAAACTACATGTATGAAAATGCCTAATATAGACCTGTTATCAAAGAACTGATACAATCGTTTGATATCTTCAATGCTTGGAGGATCCGCATCAGGAGCCACCTTCTTGTCCCTCAAAACCTTTGGAGGTTGCATTTTTTCATTCCTATAGGATACCCTAGGAAACGAGATTTGAGAAGATGTTTGTACAAACTTTACAGAGCCTCGAAAAGATACACACCTTCTACATATGCTCAACGATTCCCATGTTTTGGAATTTGATTGAACAATATCTATAACGAACCAAGGTCAAAACACAACACATCAATCATATACACCCAATACTGCATAATGCAAGAAAGTGAGTAAAAATGTTAAAGAAATCACTGAAAAGACACCAATTACACGTGCCTGTCTTAACCCTTCCAAGCATTGCCCACGAATTTTTGGAAGCCTGAATAGGAAAGTACACATTTTGTCACTAAAAACATCATATTGCAACCAATAACAGCTTCGGGAAACCTATTTCAATCAGTCAATAAAGTAATAAAAGGCCAGTGTCAAATTAAAAAAATACATTATCAAAACAACTACCACAGAATAACCATTCCCAGTTCCAGTCTTGGAAATGAAACAACATGCAGAATTTTGAGAAAAGAAAATAGGAGGACTACTCAGACATGTAGAAAAATGGAGTCAATCACTGCCTTTGGATGACTATATATAATTCCACCCCTTCCCCACATGTATTCCTCTTATTTCTATAATCCCAACTACCCAAAAGCTTCATATGCATTTCAGAGAGCAAATAATCAATGTGAAACTTCCAAATAATAACGAATCACATACACAGAGAAACAATGGAGACCTACAGGGAAGAAAGGCAAACGCCGAAGCATATTCTTAAACTTGATTAAATTCGCCTGAAAAAGGACGTTTATCTATTTGTATATATTTGATATGTGGATTTCTTTGTGTGAACTTCGGATGCAATGCCTTGCGTAACCGACTTTCCCCCCGCTTCCATAACTATTTCTATGATTTTTTCCCTTTTTTTTTTTCCTGGTCATCTGATCGACCGAGTGATTTTATACATAATTTTTAGGGAATTAACAAAAAAATGTCCACAGTTTATCATCAAATTAAAAAAATATCCACGATAGCAATATTCGAATTAATGTTTACAGATAAAAATACTCTAAGAACAAAAATATCCGTTGAAACAAACTATCGAGAATTAACGTGACACTCTTAGAGTGTGTCATGTCAAATATCAATGACGTATTAAAATGCGTCATCGAAGATTGACTCGTGGCATACTCTAAAAGTATCATCGAGCGCATTGTTATTAAAATGCGTTTTTAATATTTTTAATAAAGAAATGTTTTCGATTTTAGTTAAAATCAAAAACAGTAAAACAGTAAAAATATTTGATTATTTTTGATCAATTTTAATCAATTTTAACCGATTTTATTAATTTATAAAAATATTTTAAATATTTTATTATTTATATA
>JAVXUL010053652.1:0-10496 GCA_035590515.1 Trichilia minutiflora
TGCTATCATCTCTAGCAATATAGTTATTCAAAAATAACATAAAACGAGGTGAAGAAAAAGGAATGTGTCCACTCACAGTTCTGGGATGAAAAACCACCCTTTCGGTATCCTCCTTACGGCAGAGATCCTCCCGTCTAAGCTACCTCGCCTAGATACACATACAAACAAATATTCAACAAGCTATCACAATGTACGTGTATGATGCAATGTATGCTCATGTTACTCTCGCATTCCTCTCTCTCTCTCTCTACACATACAACCCTACGAAGCCTCGCTCTATAAATAATTCTCATCAATTCCAACACCATTGACTATCAAAACCCTCGAATTTATCGATACCAACGATAAACAAGAAAACTCCCAAATTTTAGGGGTTCATAAATAGTACCTGAGCTATACATTCTTAGATCTATGTAAAATAGTAGCTCAAAATAGAAAGATAAGGTGAGGGATTAGCTTACCCGAACTGGTAGGTGAGTTTAGAGCCTCTTTTTGGCTTGAATCTCTCTTTGTCTACTGTTCATTGCACTTTTTCTCCTCACGAATCCTCATAATCTGATGGATAGAACTCTGATCAAAGGAGATTTTTAGGTTTTGGTGTTGGTTCTCAATTCATAGGAACTGAAATGACGAAGTTTGGTTGAGAAATGGCGGAGATCAGTTTTCACAATTGAGAGAGAAAAGCTTCTATCAAATATGAAGAGCGAGAAAGTAAAAAACTAAAATGGGGAAGATGATCTCCCCCTCGATGAAAATAGGTTATGAAATCGCTCAAAGGTGTCGATACCTTTCAAAACGTATCGATACCTTTGGCTTTTTGCCTTTAATATATCGATACCTTTTCTCAACATATCGATACGTTTGGTTATTTACTATTCACTAAGCCTGCAAGGTGTCGATACCATCCTCAACGTATCGATACATTTTGTTGAAAATCGACTTTATCTCTGTCACAAATGTGTCGATACTTTTGCTAAGGTATCGATACCTTTGATACTATTACAGAACATAATGCTTGCAACGTAACGATACGTTTCGTCCATTATTGTTCATCATGCCTTCAACGTATCGATACGTTTGACCCTTAACTCTGAAAGGTATTAATACCCTTCTTCAAAGGTATCGACATGTTTGGCCTCACCCCTAACATATCGATACCTTTGCCTCATCTTTAACTTTTGAGGACTGTTACTTCAAATAGCCATAACTTTTGACTTGTATATCGTCACAGAAATCATAATATATCAATGGAAATCTCGCTTTGAGATCTTCAAAAATGGTGTAAAGCTTTTTCTCAATTGGAGATGATTTTGGGATCAAAATCCAGTTCTTTCTTATAGACTCATATTCTATACCACACATCTAAACACTACTACATGCACGCATCATGAGGGATTTACAATTATGTCAATAATCCTAAGGGACGGGTTTCACAAAAAGGTTCTAACTCTAACATTAGAGGTGGGCATTTTCAAACTTATCCAATCCAAACCAATCTAAACTGTAAAAATTTAGAATTTGGACCGATTTAAAAAAATTATGGATCGACTTACGGATTGATATTTTTCAAATCACTGTTCGTGATTTGGATTATAGATTGAATCAATTACAAACCGTGAAACCACAAGTCAAACCGTTTAATATTATCTTATAAAATTTTTATTATTATTCATTTATCATTGTAAATTATATATGATTTGCTTTCATATCTTCTATATAAAAATAATTAATAAAGAAAAATTATTCACAAATGGGTTGAAAAAAAATTTCACTAAATTTACTCTTAAATATTAATGAGAAATTATAGAATTAATAATAATCAATTATTATATCTTTAATTTTATAATATAGTCCAAACCGCGAATCCAAACCGCTTTAAACCGCACTTTACGGTTTGGTTTGGATTGGTTTATAACATGTTAATAGATTAGATTGGATTAATTTATTTTCAAACCGTAATATACGGTTCGATTTTAAATTTTATCTCAAACCGATCCAAATCGTATATGCCCACCCCTATCTAACACCATCCACCGTAGTTATAGAGTAGAAAGATCACCCCTCCTCAAGGAGAGTAAAGAGGAGGTGACAAGTGTTAATGCAAAATTAGAAAACAGAGGAGGATATTTGATGGATAAATCTTTCTTTCATATAAAACATGATTTAAATACAAGATTATCTCACGTAGTGCTTACTAAAAAATAGAAAAACATGTCTAACAAATAAGAAATCATGACCACTAATGAAATACCAAAACATAACACATGTCCCTAATTCTAGTTATTGTAGAACTGAAAAGAACTATTCTTTTGGTGATTTAGATCACTTGTTAAACATGTTTAACACTTCTCCTTGATCCAAGTACAGACATCATTCCAAGTTTTTCTCGCAATAACTTACATTGGTCTGCCAACAATAGTTTTGTGAATAAATTTGTAAGTTGCTCTTTGATACTGACATATTGCAACTGAATCTCTTTCTTCTCAACCTTCTCACGAATAAAATTATATCTTATATCAATATGCTTTGATCTTCCTTGATGAATAGGATTTAATGATAAGACTATAGTCGATTTGTTATCACAATTAAGAGAATGAGGATAATCACAACTCTCTCTAAAGCTCTTTCGAAGTTCCTTTCAACCATATAACATGAGCCACTGCGGTAGAAGCTGCTATGTACTCAGCTTTTGTCGTTGACAAGGCTGTGCATTCTTGTTTTTTGGTACTCCATGCTATAACTGTTTCATCTAGGTTGAAAACAAAACCACTTATGTTTTTTCGGTCTTTCATATAACCTTCCCAGTCACTGTCAGAGTAACTTTCTAATCTTACAACTACATTCTTCTTTTATAACAGCCCATATTTAACAGTACCCTTCACATACCTCAATATTTGTTTTGCAGCCACCCAGTGAATCTTTGAAGGGTTATACATACACCTTGCAACACAATTAGTGGTAAACACCAAATCAGGCGTGTGTTTAACAAAAATAGTAAGCTTCCTACCAAGCTTCTATACTGTTTCTCATCTATACCACCTAAACCATCATCTAATTTTAGCCTTATATTGGTACACATTGGTATTGAAACTGGATTACACTCCTCCATTTTGAACCTCTTTAGCAACTCTATTGCATACTTCTTTTGGTTGATAGATATTCCTTCTTTAACCTGCTCAACTTGGATTCTAAGAAAATATTTAAGCATTCCCAAATTTGACATCTTGAACTTCTTGTTCATTGACTCTCTAAATTCTTCAATGAGAGGTTTTGATTTTCCTTTATATACAACATCGTCTACATACAAGCATAAACACAAAAATTCTTTCTTTCTTCTTTTTGTATAAAGAGTTGATTCACACATGCTTTTTTTAAATCCATTCTTCAAAAAATAGTCATCAACTTTTATACCAAGCCCTTGGGGCTTGTTTCAATTCGTAGAGTGCTTTATTTAATTTGTACACCATACCTTTACTTCTTTTTATCTTGAATCTAGCAGGCTACTCTACATACACTTCTTTTTCTATAATCCCATTTAGGAAGGCTGTTTTAATATCAAGTTGATAAATGTTCCATCCTTTTGATGCGGCCACAACAATAAGAGCTCGAATTATTTCAAACCTTACTATCGGTGCAAAGGTTTCAAATACATCAATTTTAGGAACTTATGCATATCCCTTGGCAACTAACCTTGCTTTGTGTTTTTGAATGCCACCATCTAGATTCAGTTTGGTCATAAAAATCCATTTAAAACCAATAGCTTCTTTGCCTTCCAAGAGTTTGATAAGTTGCCATGTTTTATTCTTCTCAATTGCATTGATTTCATCTTACGTGGCTTCCTTTAGTGCTGTTCTTGCCTTGCTTCGTCGAATGACATTGGTTCATCCATAAATAGTGCATATGTTTGTGAATAAATGTCAGATAAATTTCTTATTTTGGCTTCTATCAGACTATAAATTACCCATCTAAAGAACTTTCAATTTCTTGCAGATCTGCTATTATAGGAGCTTGTTCTTGCATAATTATTGTTGTATCTTCAACTTTAATATCTTCACAAGGAGGCATAGATTGGTCTGCTTCTGCTTTCATACTCTATTCGCAAACTTGAGACTCATCAAAAATAGCATCTCTACTGATAATAATTTTATTGTTCATATAATCAAAAATTCTGTATGCTTTAGAATTCTTATCATAACCAATAAAGATGCATTTGTTGATTTTATCATCTAATTTTTTTCTTAACTCACTAGGCATAGGAACATATGTAATAGTCCCAAAAATTATAAAATGATTTATTTTAGGAGGTTTACTATACCAATACTCAAAAATAGTTTTCTCTTTATTTAATGTTGAAGTGACTTTATTGAGCAAATAAGATGAGATCGACACAACTTCTGCCCAAACTTTCCGTGGTAGTCTGGTTTGGTACAACATGCTTCTTACGGCTTCAACAAGTGTTCTATTTTGCCTCTCTACAATACCATTTTGTTGTGTTGTATAACTTACTGAGAATTGCCTCTTAATTCTTTGCTTTACTAGGAATTCATTAAACTCGTTGGAATTAAATTCCCCACCATGATTTGATCTCACAAAAAGGATGTACTCACCTTTTTGTTTTGCTTTCTCAACTTTGAATTGCTTAAACACTTCAAGCACTTCATTTTTTTGTTTAAAGAAATATACCCATTGCATCTTTGAATAATCATCAACCAATAGAAAGAAATATTTACTGCCATTCAAGGATTCCACACTCATAGGACCACATAAATTCATATGGATTAATGCTAGGGGTTTAGAAGCTCTCACAGATTTTTCAATAACAAATTTATTTCTCTTATATTTGCCTATAATATATGCTTCACAAATACTAGCATTAGGTGTGATCTTAGGCAACCCTTCTACTGTTCCTATTTTACTCATATGATGTAATTCAATATTGTTTAAATGAGAAAAACGTTTATGGCATGTCATAGTAATCTCGCACACTACTAAAGTAAAGCATGTATTAAAGGTAGAAAAATTTGCTAGGAACATTTTATTTGCTGTCATGATGATCTGAAAAATCTTCTCTGCTTAATTATCAACCATCATGCAGATGTTATGCTCAAAAATTAGTTTGTAACAAGTTTATATTATTTGGCCTAAGCTTAATAAATTTTTTATCATTTTCAAAGTGAAAAGGATCTAGAAATCAATCTTTGCTTCTTTGGAGTTTCAATCAAAATGCTTCCAATACTTTCAGCTATTAGAGTACTATTGTCCTATAGTGTTATCAAAGTGGTCTTCTTCTCTATCTCCTTGAATAAACTTTGGTTCCCTGTCATATGGTTACTACACCCACTATCTAAATACCAAGTTCCTGCCTCATTCTCAACCATGCCTATAAGAAAAAAAGTAGTTTTTTCTCATTATCATTATCGTTCTTCTTTTAGAAGCGTGCTAGGTCTCCCTTTTATTTGTAATTCTTGCAATGTATCCAATTTTTTTTTACAGTTATAGCACTGTATTTCTTCTCTATACTAACAATCACTTTTAGTATGATTTTTTTGCTTGTAATAACGACTTTTTGAAAAATCATTCTTCTTTTCTTCTGATTTTTATGATGTTAAACCGTAGTTTCTTCCTCTTCTTTGGCCATTTATTCCTCTTCTGCTTGAATACCCTCATCCACATCTTTCATTGGACACTTTAGTTTGATACGCTTGTTTCAGATTGATTTGTTTTTTAGTTCTCTACAACCCGTGTTCATGAGACATAAGCGAACCTATCAGATTGTATATTAAATAGTTACTTAAGTTCTTATATTCTTCTATAGCTATAACCACAATGTCAAACTTAGGTGTAAACCCATGAGTATTTTTTCCACCACCTACTGCTCTTCCATGTTTTGACTGAGAGATTTTAGTTGATTTACGATGGTTGATACTCTAATTGGAAAATCAACCATTTTTTTAGAATTCTTCATCATTGGATTTTCGAAGTCTTTTTTTAATGCTTGAACCTTCACTATTATAAGTTGTTGAGATCCTTGAAACTCTTTCTCCAAGACTTTCTAAGGTTTATGAGCTGTTTGTGCTCCCATAAGCAATGAAAACATCAGCATTATCTACCCCTTGTTGCAGGTAAGACAATGCCTTAGCAATCCTTTTGTGTTTTCTTTCAAATCATTTCTCTGACCTTGTGTTAATCTTTCAAAATCTTTAGGTACAATAAATCCAATCTATATTATTTTCCACAGATCATGAGAAATTAAAATTGTTTTCATCTTAACTGACTTAAAAGGATAATTATCCTCTTTAAGGATAGGTAGGCTGATTGGGTTATCTTTTACCATGACTCTGATACCACTATTAATGCAAAATTAGAATACAAAGGAGGACATTTGGTGGATAAATCTTTCTTTTATATAAAACATGGTTTAAATACAAGATTATCTCACATAATGCTTACTAACAAACAAAAAAATATGTCTAATAAATAGGAAATCATGACCACTAATGAAATACAAAAATATAACGTGTGTCCCTAATTCTAGTTATTATAGAACTGAAAAGAACTATTCTTTTGATGACTTGGATCACTTACTAGACACGTTCAACAATAAGACCACCTTATCCTTTGAAAAATCAACTTGTCTATAAAAATATTCATCTTCACTTATATCTCTCACAACCATCCATTCCTTAATTGATATGAGATAGTGGTCCATTCTACCCATAGACACCCCGTCACAAAAAAACCATTTTTCTTCAGCAAAATCACAAAAGTTGTTGCCAAATTTTTATCCTTTTTTACGCATGTTGAAGGTAGGATTTTCATTGAGTTAAAAGTTCAACAAGGGCAATTAAGCTATAAACATCACTTTTGTAAGTATATTTGCTCGAATCAAAATATACTAATGTTCTTTATATGTTTGAGTTAACATGAGTTTGATTAATGACAATCGATCTTGAAATATTTGTTGATTTGATTCAATGCCCTCTATTTCTCATTCTACCCAGGTAACATTAATTCAATGCCATTAATACAATTATTTATCTCTTGTCTTATTTACTTTTGGATTATCACTATACGAACAACTCGAGTTATCAACATCAAAAGATGACATTAATGTAAAGTCATTGTAGCTACCCATGTAAAAATAGTTATAATCAGAAGTAAACCCATCAAACGGGTCAGTAGTCCACAAGTCAGCTTGTTTAACCAATTATTTAAATGAGTTAGGATCAAAATAAAATTGTCCTGTTTAATTACGAATCGATTTTGTAATGTCTCGTATTTTTTTTATTCAAAGGTATTTTGGTTATTTTACCCTAAAAGGATACCTTATCATTTTGAAAATTTTGTGTTTGGTTGTATTATCAGTTAATGGACCCGTATTGATAATTATTAAGTGATTTGATAAGTTTTGAAAAGTGTTCATAAGGTTTTCACTGTGCACCTAAGCTTCCGAGTTAAATATTTATGGATTAAAAAAATTCAAATGATGAGCCATTTATTCTTAATTAAAGAAGACTCAAATACAAATGGAATGAATCAAATTTGATTCAAATCTGAAGTCAAATGAGAGAGAATCAAAGTCAATAATGAATTAGGTTATGGTCAAATTTTTATAAGAATTTTGGGTGGACACCTATACTTCCCACCTAAATTTCTATTAATCAGTATATAGTTTTGATATAAGGTTTGCTTTTATTGAAAGAGGGTAGAAAGACAATTTTATATAAAGAAACAAAAGTGAAATCTGACTTTGGATGAAAGAGAAAATAATCTCAAAACAAGTAGGGCTTGAGTGATATTTGTCAAACAAAGCAATTTTTCCCAAGGATTTAAATGATAATTGTTGTATCGATACTTTTATGCAAAGTATCGATACTCTAGCTCACGTACCAATACTTGCCTCTAAAAATGGTTAAAACATGAAAAAATCGAGTCAAGTATTGATACTTTCATGTAAAGTATTGATACAATAATTATCATTCAGATCCCTAAAAAAACTCAATCTGTTTGATAAATATCACTTAAACCCTACTTATTTTAAGACTATTTTCTCTTTCATTCGAAGTCGAATTTCACTTTCATTTCTTTTTACATAAATACGTCATATTTTAACCATTTCTAAAGGCAAGTATCGATATCTTGCATAAAAATATCGATACTTGACCTAAAAATATCGATATATACTGCGAAAACGTGATTTTCGTGTATCGATACTTTTAGGTCAAGTATCAATATTTTCATACAAGGTATCAATACTTTAGTTTATGTATCGATACTTGCCTCCAAAAATTGTTAAAACATGAAAAAATCGAGCCAAGTATCAATACTTTCATGTAAGGTATCGATACAATAATTATCATTCGGGTCCCTAAGAAAAAATCGCTCTGTTTGACAAATATCACTCAGATCCTATTTATTCTGAGACTATTTTCTCTTTCATCCAAAGTTGGATTTTCCTTCTATGTTTTTTTTTTTTATAGAATTGTCTTTTTGTCCTCTTTTAATAAAAATAAGCCTTATATCAAAACTCCATCCTGATCAATAGAAATTTAGGTCAAAAGTATGGGTGTCCACACAAAATACTTATAAAAATCTGATAACAATATGATTTTTTTGTTAACTTCGATTTTCTCTGATCTGACCTTAGTTTTGACTCAAATTTAATTTACTTTTGTTTGTATTTGAGTCCTCTTTAATTAGAAACAAACAGCTTGTCATGTGGATTTTTTAAACCATAAATATTTAAAAGCTTAGGTGTGCAGTGAGAACCTTATAAACACTTTTCAAAACTTAACAAATTTCTTACAAAACTTATCAAATCACTTAATAATCATCAATACGAAGTAACCAATAATATACCCAAATATAAAATT
Source organism: Trichilia minutiflora (assembly GCA_035590515.1). Lineage (NCBI taxonomy): Eukaryota > Viridiplantae > Streptophyta > Magnoliopsida > Sapindales > Meliaceae > Trichilia > Trichilia minutiflora. Next base: position 8,874 of record JAVXUL010053652.1, read on the forward strand.
TTTTGAAAATGATAAGATATCCTTTCAAGGTAAAATGATCAAAATATCTTTGAATAAAAAAAATATGGGGCATTACAAATTTAACCCAGTCTGTTTAACCCATGGGTTAAATGGACAAATACGTTTAATCCGCGGGCCAACCTATTTAATTAAAAAAAATTAAATATAATTTTTTTGACTTTATATTTGAATGATGATTGATTATATTTAAATTGTAACAATGAGATTGAACTTATTATTTATTAATATTGAGTGGTGTTAGATTTATTGATATTAAAATTTTATATCATGTGTTTGGATTTATAGTTATTGATGAAACTTTTATTTGACTTATTAAAATTTTTATATATCAAAATATAATATAATTAGTTTATGTTGTATTTAGATTATGAACTTATTGTTACTATTAATATATTGTATTTACTAGTAATTAATATATTTTATATGTTTTTTTTAAATTTTATATTCTTAAAGTCGATTCGCTGGCCGACTCGTTTAGGTTAGTTAACCCACGAGTCAGATTAGGATTAGCAAAATATTAACCTGTATAATAAATAAATTGACTCAACTCAGTCCATTTAAGCCAATCCATAACGAGTCAAGCTAAACCAAACCAGATCGATCCATTTGACATATCTTAATTTTCTAGGTTAATAAAACTTCATTAATTACTTCCTCAAGTATATCCCCACAAGAACAGATTACTAGTTGATTTATTAGCATCGCGATTATGCTGCTTGCTACCGAGAATTTCAGCAATTCCTATTGGATGGCTTTGAAGAATGGCTATTTCATACTAGTGGTCTAACTCGATCTTCCCCAACTCCAAATGGAAATGGAGTTACACCATTATTTCTGGAACTGGATCGACGATTCGGCTTTGCTAATAATACTAAGTTGAGAGCAAGTAAGCAAAGGGCTGTGCCGGCTCCGAGCTCGATTGTGTGTGGCCCAAGCCCAGCACAGTCCAAATGTTGTAGCAACCCCATATATGTCTAACACGAAGCATTGGCCATGCTATGTAGCAAATTCTGGCCAGTTGGACTAGCCTAGATTGAGCCCCAATAAGTTCATGCATAGGCCCTAATAGGTCCAAATGGATCAAACTAGCTCGAATGGCTCAAATGAATTCAATTGGGCCCAATTTAATAACATTAAAAAAATTTATTATTTTTTAAATTCAATGTTTGAGAGGGAGATGATTGTCATTTTATAAACAAAAATATATAATTACTCCCCAAAAAAAAAAAAAAGTGATTACTTCATCTATTACAATTTAATTTACAAATAATTAAATTAATAGAATTTAATAATTTTGAATTTTTTTTTCCTTTTTAAGCTACTCTAAAAAAACCTTTAGCAGAGAGATTCATTTAAATTTATCTTGGCCTCCTTGGAGCAAATAGGGATTTCCTTGGTAGCTATCATTGCAACAACATTTCATGAGTCCACTATTATAATGCTTCATCACAGCTAAAGGTAGATTCAAATAAGGAATGGCTTATGTGCTCTGCAATCTATTGCATACTGCTGATCCAAGTGACATCAATCTGCTTCAATTCCGAATAGAAATGGAATTGTAACATTATTTCCACAACTTGATCGACAATTCGATTTTGTTAA
>JAVXUL010053663.1:0-10495 GCA_035590515.1 Trichilia minutiflora
AAATAAACAATTTTATTTATTAATTGATATATCAAAATATATCATTTTAAGTCTCCAACACTACCATAATATTTTTCAGACCAACGAGTACTAGCGCGTCCTTGCCGAAAAATTTGATTCTTTACTATAAAGAATAAAATTACTTATCGATCAATGCATCGTGGTAATATTATTTTTGTCAATACGGAATATCATTAACTAGTTTAATGATATATATTTCATCTATCAACAACTTCTAGATTATGTGTGTGACCTCTTAGGTTCACCATGAACTAGATATGATCTTATACAAATATATTCGTATCTCTTCGGTATAACCCTTTATATCTGAAGTCTCCAATGATCATAAGTGACTTCTAGGAAGATGTCATGACCCCTAGAACACCGAGAATAACAATTCAGATAAACCTATATAGTTATACATATATGTAGTATGGTCCCTCTATTGTCTACTCTCGATCGAGTGCGGGTCATGAAATCGTCAAACCCCTAACTCGATTATAGGATCAGAATCTTAATCATAAATGGGATCTATGTATCAAAAAACTCTTTTTTAGAACACATGTATTCTGGCCAGAGATTTAATTCCTGTGAATGACAGTTCTACCTAAGATCTCAAGCTCTAGTATCTGAGCCAACAAATTTCATCTTGACCATCACCTGCTCTCTACAATAAGAACACATTGACAACAAGCTTCTTTCACTAGGCATGGCTAGCCCAATGCAATATACACAAGTGAACTATGTGCCTCATTGCAGATTACAGCTGTGATGTCTCAGGTCAAGGGACAAATGGTATACTAGTACGGCTGTGCAATGAATCATTGACTGTGGATAACCACCCATATGATTCTATTACAGTCGATCATGTTCAGTATCACATTCACCAATATTGTACCCATGTTTATATTTTTATGACATGAGACTTGTCACCCAACTATTAATAACCAATACTAATTGTGGTAGCAATAAAACATGTCAATCATACAATATCACTATCCCTTGTGACACTACCTCAATCAGAAACAAGTTTTAGAATGTATTTAAATCAAAGATTCTGTACTTATATCTATAACTCCTTATAGATAGAATCTCCACACATAATATAATTTGGGACACATCTTGCATCAAATAAAAGAAATAAATAAATCAGTAACTAAATATAATACAAGATAGAATAATGCTATTTTATTAATCGTAATCTATTTATAATTAATTACTAAAGGTATATACTTAAGAAAATATAACCCTGAACTATATGACATGATTGATTCTAGGGTATAACTCTAACATAAAGTTCCATATGAGATATGAAAAGAGTAAGAGGTCTAACTTGAAGTATGTTAAAGTTTAGGGTTGTTCAGTAAAAGGCTTAATCTAGATAAGTTTGAAGTTAAGAGTATCAAATTTAATTTTGTGGCATATCCGAGAGAGTTTATTGGATACCAATTCTATTATACTAAAGAACGAATTGTGTTTATTTATAAGTATATTACTTTCTTAGAGAAAGAGTTTCTTGAAAATCAAAATGATAGTAATAAAATAGAACTTGAAGAAAATTTTAAATTTTTTAACCACAAGATAATACTCAAACTTCAAAGGAAACTATTCAGAAATCTATAAACACTAAGATTTATAGACCGACTAGGGTATCTAGACTACCTGATGATATCATTAGAAAGGTGGATTTAAGATTTTCTTCATTGTTGATGAGGATTCTATGGCCTACAATGAGCTAATAAATAGTATCGACTTTGAGAAGTGGCTTGAAACCTTGAAATCTAAAATGGACTCTAAGTACTCTAACCAAGTATAGACTTTGATTGAACCACCTGAAGGTATTATACCTATTAGTTATAAAAGGATATTTAAAAAAAAGTTCGGAGTTATTAGATAGTGGAGACTTATAAAGGATAGTAGCGAAAGGTTTTCGTTAAAGATAAGAAGTTGACTTTGATAAAACTTTTTTACCGCTAGCCATACTTAAATTCATTCAGATTTTACTTGTTATAGCTGCATACTATAATTATAAGATATAGCAAATGGAAGTTAAAAACGTCTTCCTTAATGGTTATTTAAGAAAGGGTGTGTATATAACACAATCTAAGAGTTTTATATCAATTGAAAATGCCAATTAAGTATGCAAGCTATAAAAGTCTATTTATAGACTTAAGCAAGCTTGTCAATCATGGAATATATATATTTTGATGATATAATCAAAGAGTTTAATTTTATCAAATAATTCTCATAATCTATATGTTTTATAGAAAGGTTAGTGGGAGCAAGATGGCATTCCTAGTTTTGTTTGTCAAAGACATACTAATCATTGAGAATGATGTGGAAATATTATAATCAATAAAGATTTAGTAATTATCTAATTTCTTCATAAAAGACTTGGGAGAAACATTCTATATATTGGGCTTAAAGATCTATCATGATAGATATGATAAGATGTTAGGATTATCCCAGTTAACATATATAGATAAAGTGCTAAAATGAGATTTATCATAGAAACTTCTAAAGATGATACATATGTATGTGTCATGGAGTTATTCTCTCTAAGAGAATGCTTTCATAAACAAATTTGACAGAGAATATATGAGTAGGATGCCATATACTTTGACAATTGGTTCTATTATATATGTTATGCTATATGCAAGGCCCAATGTGGCTTATGCTCTAACTGTTACAAGCAGGTATTAGGCTGATCTAGGTCAGTGTCACTAGAAAGCCATGTAAACAATTATGAAGTACTTAAGAAGAGTTAAAGAATTATTTCTCATATATGGGGGATATAACTTAGAACTGAAGGTTTCTATGGCTTAAATTATAGAAAATTTAAGTTTTTGTCCTAAGAACCCTAAGCTACAAATCATTAAAAACCATGTTTTTTCAACAAAATTAACTTAGGACTTTTGGAAGATACCTTGCTAGCTTTCTAGTTTGATGAAGACTAAGCTCAAAAGCATAAGCTCTCCTTTATTTGCACCATCACCATGGTTTCTTCCTTATGGCCGAAGGGCTTGAGAGAGGGAGAGAGATATAAAAATTCTTCATTTCTCTTTACCAAAAAATGAAAATAAAATCTATTTATATTTTAATTTTAATTTCTAATTAATTAAAATAATATTTATCTAAAAAATAATGTAATTTAATTGGAAATAATGTGATCAATCACATCTATATAAGATGGATGCAACCATATTAAAGATCAACTAAGAGGCATTTAACATATGTATAAAAATATGGACAAATGAAAAAATGTCAAATGTTATAATATTAACCATTAATATTATTAATATTTATCTCATCATTTAACAATTAAATAAATGGATAAATATGCATATTAATTAACTAATTTATTAATATTATGAATTTTTATAAATCCATAAATATCGTATATTTATCATAATGCCCTTGATCAAATTTAACATAAGGGTAAAATAGTAATTTTAATCTAAATTAAATATTTTAATTTAGATTTTATCATTTTATATTCAAATCATATTTTAATATGTTTGATAATCATAGTTATTAAATTTAAATATGTAATTTATAATAAATTACATAAATGTATCACATAAGAGTAAAATGATCATTTCACACTAAATTAAACAATTTCATTTAATTTTTATCATTTTATCTTAAAATCATATTTTAACATATTTGATAACTATTATTATCATATTTAACAAGTAATTTACATTAAATTACATCAGTATATCATTATATCAATCTTTTACACTTTAAAGAATAATAAAGACATATAAAACTTATACGTATTTATTCTGGCATCTTCTATATTATCATGAAGATGCTGGCCCTCTCTAAATAATATTTTATCTCTTTTTCTTATTAAGAAACGCACAAGAATTTTTGGTGCGACCATGAAGGTTCACTGTGATATAACCATAAACATATGCCGAATATTTCAACTTTGAACAATTCAATTGCGCAACGACTATGGATAGCATCTAGCAATGTGCTATAGTCCCTATATCACGGTAAAGAAATATCTTTATCAAATCTTTCATTGATTACATGTAAATTATGGATTATATCTTTCTGTTGTTATACCCTGATGAGTAAATGTTTATGAAATGTCAAAACCATAATCTTAACACATCTTTGAATCATTAATCATATATCATTATTATGCCATAGCTATAGACTTGTAATCAAAATATCACATTGATATTCGATTAGAAACTCGACTCAGACAGAGTCAACAAAAACTCTTAATCCAATATGTCGAGCCAATAGATCTTGTTTAACTATCAATCGAACACTTATATAAATAAAGTATACCCCAACTGTCTTTTTGTACAAGACATTATTAGCCCTACACTTATACACCATATGAAATATATCCATCCATACAGAGTTCGATTTCAAATGTCTCAAGTGAAAGGATTATGTCGCACACTATTACAATCTAATAACAAATCATTGACTACATGCATACCATATTATTCATCTATATTCGGTCATGTTCGATAAATAGTTCACAAACTATAAATCCACACTAAAGCTCTTATGATAATACCCATATTGTCTGGTTATATACATCATCATATAATATCCTTAGGCGACAACTAGTATGCCTACTGTGTGATATAACTATCTAATCAACAAGTACATAGGGAATGACTTTGATAATTTTATTTAACATTTAAATAAATTTATTTGGATAATTTATATAAATTCTTTATTGCATTGTATGAAAAATAAAGGAAGCAGCAAAAGTATGTAAATAAAGAACACATTCTTTCATTAATAATATAAAAGTTTATACAAAATCATTAGCCCTGAAATCGATAACATGAATGGTTTCTAGGGCATATACTAAAAATCTCTCACTTGCACTACAGTCATTCACTATTGTATTGTAAACCCATCTTCTTAAGATGATGGTCCAACTGCTTTTGTATCATTGCTTTAGTCAATGGGTCAGCTACATTGTCTACTGAAAGAGTTTTCTGAATCAATATCGCTCCAGCTCCAACGAACTCTCTCAAAATATAATACTTACGCTAAAAATGTTTACACTTTTGGTGCACTCTCAGTTCCTTCGCCTATATAATAGCTATAATATTGTTACAGAATATAGTTATCGGATAACTCTTATTAAAAACTACACAAAGTTTAGACACGAACTTTTGCATCCAAATAGCCTCTTTTGCTACTTTAGAAACGACAATATATTCAGCTTCAGTAGTAAAATCCTTAGTATTGCATATATCAAGCTACTTATGACTAAAATATAAGGTATACTATATAACCATTGTGCCTCTCCATTCGTTCATTAGATCCATATCTTTAGAAAGATTAAGATCATGATTGAAAGGTAAGAGAACTCTCTTAGAGTTCTCTATACTAAAATTTTTCAGTATCTTTTATATGTACATCTTTTAGGATAATCCTATTACCCTCTTCGCTCTATCTCTATAGATTGGAATTTTTAAAAAATAGGTTACTTTTCTAAGATCTTTCATCAAGAGGGTTCTAGATAACCATATTTTTGCCTTAGTCATCATACTAATATCATTACTCATTAATAATATATCATCCACATATAATATGAGGAACATTATGACATGATCTTTAACCTATTTATAAACACATTGTTCATTCGGGTTTTGCTCAAATCGATATGATTTGATCACATCATCGAATCATTTATTCCAACTGCAAGAAGCTTGCTTCAATCTATAAATGGATCGATGCAACTTGCATACCTTATTTCTATCTATAGTGGATATAAAACTAATTGATTGCTGTATATAGATATTTTTCTCAAGATATCCATTAAAAAATGCAGTTTTCACATCCATCTACTAGATTTCTAAATCATGGTATGCAACAATGGCTAGCGTAATATGGATGCATTTAATCATAACTACAGGCAAAAAGGCCTGCTCATAATCCAACCCTTGTTTCTGAGTATACCCCTTCATAACTAGCCGTGCTTTATAGGTCTTAACCTCACCATCTTCACCAATCTTTCTCTTGAAGTTCCACTTACAACCAATAAGAACAATTCTTTTTGGTGGATTAGCAAGTGTCCAAACTTGATTATCGTATATGGCTTACATCTCAGAATCTATCGTCTCTAGTCATCTACCTTAATCTCTATTTAAGATTGCTTTCTTATAACTTCTAGTATCATCAAGATGATCAACCTCTCCTATTAGGTAAGAGTAAAACTCTTGCTCATATAGAAGACTGTATCACTCTGGAGATCTCAGTACTCTAAAAGATTTTCTAATTAGAATTTGAATTGGAACTTAGGTTTGTTGACTAGATTGTCCAACCTTAGTATCATCAGATTGAGCTTTTAAAAATTCTTTTTTAAGCTCAATTTGTCTTCCTATACCACCTCCTTCTAAGAATTCTTCTTTTGAAAAGTGTGTATTTTTACTGATTGAAATTCGTTGATCAGACTGAAAGTTAAAATAATATCCTAAACTCTCTTTAGGATATTTGATGAATCACTTATTGTCTAATTTTACATCCAATTTATCAAGGTTAATAATCTTAAGATAAGTTAGACAACCCCATATTCTTATATAACCAAGACCAGGTTTCTTTCTACTCTATATCTCATACAGACTCTTTGACTTTATTCAGGATATATGCAGTAGTAAGTAGGGCATATCTCTACAAATAAACTAATAAGTTTGTAAAACTCGTCATAGATCGCACCATATCTAATAAGGTATAATTTCTCCTTTCTGCAACATCGTTAAATTATGGTGTATAGGGAGGAGTTAATTGGGAGACTATTCTATTTTCTTTCAAGAATTCTTGAAACTCTATACTCAGGTATTCTTCTCTATGATCTGAAATAACACTTAATTCATACTTGATCATCATACAGCTATTAATACCTACTTCTAACTTCTTAAGTTCTTTAAAGTACTGAGGGCAGTTCTTTTGGATATGTTCCATTCTCCTACTAAGAAAATAATTTATTAGTTTTTAAAATTTATCCTCATCAAACTATCAAAAGTTCAAAAATATTTAAAGAAGAACATCGTTAATAATTTTTGTATTGGTTTTAATTTATCACACTTTTCTTTGAGACACTGAAAAGAAAAAGAAAAACATTATTAGTGATCTTGTACAATGTATTAATAAAAAAAATGATTTATACAAATTCAAAAAATTTTGAATCATAGCTATTAACAATTTTAAAAGTTATTAGGTGTGCTAATTATATTAGCTCTAATTATTTAATTTGAATCCTATACTCTCCAGATAAAACTCAAAAATTTCATTAGAGTTTTCTTATAAGTAGTGGGTAATCAACATCTTATTAGAATTAACCAACTCGACATAATAGAAATCTTGATCAATTAAACCCAACAAGTAGGAAACTTATTTCTTTTTTATCTCTACGTAAAGTTTGATTTTTTGTTTAACCATAGGTTCGGACGCCTCACATAATAAAAATCTTGGCATCCTTGGCCAGTTAAACCTGAACCATTGTGATTTTTTAGGATGTTATTTTTACGTCTCCTAAACATAATAGAAAACTTGGTTAAGGTGAAAATACACACCCAAAATCAAATAACAAAATTCTATAACACAAATTCAATAACCTTCACATAATAGAAATCTTAGGATACAAATTTATGTCAAAGAATTCATTGTCATCTCAAAATAAGATGTTAGGATTTAATAATTATTATAGGGAGTCATTATAAAATTTTTTATTATTATTAGGCATGTGTTTTTCATAAAATCACACGTTTATATTTAGTAAACCATTTACCAAATATTTATAACAAAAAATACAAATAATATTCATTCATCATATGAATAAATATTATTATTTAAAAAGAAAATATTTAAAATATTTTTAATATAATCTAAAAACAATTTTTAAAACCCTTTTAAATTTTTTTCATTGAAAGTATTATAAAATAATATTCATTCATCCCATGAATAAATATTATCACTTAAAAAAGCATGATATGATTAATAATTTTTAATTGGTAATACGCATGTAACCATTACATGTTTTAATTTAGAAATCATATTTCTAACTTACAAAAAAACATCTTTTTCATTTATGCTTGTGTTTCTAAAATCTGTTCTTACAAGAATTTTATGGTATTTGTGCTTTTGCACTAATGTCTTTGTTGTTTTAAGGTTGACAATCTTTGTCATCCTTAAAACAATTGTTTTAACTAGTCAAACTAGTCAAACTAACTAGTTCGCTTGTGTATTTGTTTAAGATAACTAGTCAAACTAGAAATATTATTTTGCTTGTTAGAAATTTTTAATTGGGTAAATCATGTTAAATAGTTAAACTAAGCCAACCATTCATTAAACTGATTAACTCATATGTTGATATGATTAACGTACAACATCAATATAATTAGTAACTATTACTAACTTTAACTAACAAATTAAAATTTTCTAACTAAATCTAATATTTTGTTTCTATCTAAATATATTTCTACACATTTCAATATACATTAACATACATTAATATGTATAAAATGCATATTTCTAAAATTATGTGTAACACCCGTGTTTAAATCTTGAGGGTATATTTGTCATTTTCTACTTGTCCAGTTCATACGTCTCCATTCATTTCATATCCCGTGTGCTTGTGGGTGTAATTCTATGCTCATTTGGGAAGTATTAAAGTGAGATTTCAATTTTTGGCGGGTTCGATCGATCGAATGGATGATTCGTTCGACCAAAATTTTGAGAACTTTTTGGAAAATTTATGGCTTCAGATTCGTTCGAACAAATAGGGGGATTCGTTCGATCGAATTGGGTTTCGTTCGACCGAATGAGAGATTCGTTCGATCGAAGTGTTGATTCGTTTGGCCGAACATCATTTCGTTCGACTGACAATTTAGAAGCTCTCTGACTTCTGTAGACACTAAAGGATTCGTTAGGATTCATTCGAACAAACTGTTATTCGTTCGACCGAAGAGGATGGTTCGGTCGAACGAATCGAAGATTTGTTCGATCGGATCGATGCAAAATAACTGAAATTGCCCTCTTCTAAAAACTTCTCCTTAAGAAAACTTAAGGGTAAAATGGTAATTTCATCCTTTTTCTATAAATAAGGGTCAGGGGATCGAATATACACTCTTTTTCTTCCTTTCTCCTTCTCTTCCTCTTCCTCATGTTCTCTCTTCTGTTCTCTCCACCTCCCACCCGAACTTTTGTCCAAATTTCAATTTCTCTTTGCAGACAAGACACATTCCATGCATCTATCATGCTGGGGGTGTCAATTTGACAATAGAAGCGCGGATTTACAAATGGCCACCTAGGGTTTCGAGAGGGGAGTTTGAGGTTTTTTAAGTTAGAGGTAAAATTAGAGCAAACCAACCACACCACGAGGTTCGTAGCTTCATTTCTAGCTTGTCTGCATATTTATTTCGTCATTTTAAACATTTTGATTCATATGGGTTTCGTATCAATTTTCTTAGATTTACCTCTCGTATTTTAGTTTTAATGAGTAATGTGGGTTGTAAAGGAGTCGTGGAAGTCGTATGAAGCTAGAAATATAATTTTAGAAATTTTGGATAAATGTGAATAGTAACTCCGTTTACTGTTCCGATGATTGGATGGGGTCCCCTAATCCGAATCTCGTATATGAATCGAAATGAGTTGGTTTAGCTACAATGTGGGTCCATGTCGATATTGATTGGATAATTTGACGTATAATAGGGTTTTTAGATAATGTCGTATAGTGATTCAAATATTAAAAACCCAAAACTAGCGTGCATTGCATGCATTCGAACATATATATATTGGAACGTGTAATTAATAGTAATGTTATGTGTGTGGTTAGGCGACGGTTCGAGATCGAGGTATTCGCATGAGTCGCCAAAGAACGAGGGGAACTAGGGAGTGTATACCCTCCCTACATTGTGAGTGGACTCTTTTTGGTTTTATTAATCTATTTAAATCCTGTTTTATAAACATGTGATGAAATGCTAAAATAATATAAAGTTTTTGCTTATTAAAGTTTATTATATAATTTTATATCGATTTAAAAATGAATTGATTTATATATTTATTTATGTGATGATATGGCCAGTGGGACAGATTTATTTTTGTTATGTGATATTGCGGTCATTGGGCCTGATTTTATATTATGATGATGATATGGCCTAAGGACCAAGTTTTATGATTATGTGCATTAGTGATAACGGCCTTGAGTGCTGGTTTACTATAGCTACAGGGTGGTAGCCTGAGTAGGTGTTCACTGGGAGGTGGACCCCCAGGTGAGTGTATAGTGGTAGCCTAGGATTGGCCTGGGAGAGGTCACCTAGGTGAGTGAAGACTGCATAGGTGGACCGTTATGTGATTGTAATTGTGTTGTGATATTGTGATGGGATTTGTCCACCTATGAGTCTCGTCGAGTTAGTCACGGATGTCACCCTGTGATGGCTCGAGGCAAACGTCAGTGTTGGGCACTTTCTAAATAAAACTGCATATTTTATATCTATTGCATTCTAAA
>JAVXUL010053674.1:0-10495 GCA_035590515.1 Trichilia minutiflora
ATACGACACTTGGACTCACCAGACTATACTATAACAAGACTACCTATACTTGGGTACATAATCTAATTGAGATCATGTGGCTGGACAAGGCCAAGCTCCCATCCACTAGTAGGCGGATAGGCTCATGGTTTACATGCGCCTATTACAAAAAAAAAAAAAAAAGGCTTAACCCATTTGCACCTGAAACTTTGCCAATTTTTTTCTTTAATTCCAGATGCTTTCCAATCAAAAACAGTAATCAAATCACTTTATAACACATCCAAATGCTTGACAAAATACCCAAACACATCACTAAACCCATTTGATACACAAACAAACTCAAAACACACAACGGTGCAATAATGTGCCAAAATGGCACCTAATTGAGTTCCAAACTCAACTTTCTCACTTTGTCAACTCCTACCTTCATTCCTACCCATTACTTATCATATAACATATATTAGAAATACAATGGAATTCATGGAAAACAATTCCCCATCAAGGAACACAAGTTGACACCAAGCTCCCCCAAATGACATCCATTTAGGGTTTCACCAAAATAACAAGCAAACAATCAACTATGCCATCAACTAAACATGCTCTGACACCATTTGTTGATTTTTAATAGTTTAAAACATGTATAATAGCAAGTTTTATTCCTAAGAACTGTGCCCTAAATTTATGCTTTCAAAGGAGAAAAGAAAGGTGCACAAATGAAGCTTTGTACCTTGTTAGCTTGTGCTTTGATTTGTGATGAAGACCAAGCTCACAAGTGTGAGCCCTCAACACTTGAAACCCTCCCAATTTGATCTCCCATGGATGCCTCCACATTGAGAAGAAGAGAAGACCCAAAAATTGAATCAATTTTCTAGTATTTTTCATTTAATTAAATGAGTATTTATCAAAATAAATAAAATAAAATAACAGGATATTTATGTGATACAACCATGCTCATTTTACATGGATGAGCTCAAGTCAAACTTGAAAAAAAAAACTTTGACCAAGAATAATGAATTAAAATTAATTAATAAATATATTTAAAATATATATTAAATGCCAAGTGTCAAAATATTATCCATATAAATTTCAACACTTATCAAATTCTCTAATCATTAAAGAATTTAATAATTAGACATATTAATATATATTTTAAATTTTAATAAATCCAAAATTATGGTCTATTTATCATAATACCCTTGATCAATTTTATACATAAGGGTAAAATGATAATTCTTTTAAATTAAACACTTTAATTTAGAATTTATCATTTTTTATTAAAATCATATTTCAATATATTTGATAATCATAATTATCAAATTTAAATATGTAATTTACAATAAATTATACATTTCTATCATATAGGGGCAAAATTATTATTTTGAACTAAATTAATAATTTAATCTAGTTTTTGCTATTTCACCTTAGAATCACATTCTAACATATTTGATAATCATTATTATCATTTTTGGGTTATGTAATTTATATTAAATTACTATATGATTTCAATATATCACTTCTTTAACACTTTAAAGAATAATAAATACATATACCAATTATACGTATTTATTTCGGTATTTCAAGTTATCATGAGGTCGCTAGCCCTTTTTCTCAATAACATTTCATCTTCTCCTTCTTTATGGGAACTCTCAACGAATTGGATGGACCATAAAGGTTCACCGTGACACAACTGTGAGCAAATATCCAATACTTCACTCCGAATAATTCAATCTTGAACATTTTGATACCCAACAACTATAGTTAGTGTCTAGCTATGCGCAATAGTTCCTAAGTCACGATAAAGAAGTATCTTCATCAAACCTTCAATGATTTCACGTCACATGTAGGTAATATCCCTCCGTTGTCATATCCTGATCGAGTAAGTGTTCATGGACTATCAAAACTCTAATCTCGATGTCTATACAAATCGTCGATCATATATCATGATTCCTATAGTCATATACTTAAAATCTGGACATCATATTGACATTTTTTAGGAACTCAACTTAAACAGAGTCAAAGAAAACTCTTAGTCAATAGTAGTGAGTTAACAGATTACATCTTGATTGTCAACCAAATACATATATTAACAAAGCATACCCAAACTGAGTCCTGTACGTATTCACCATATGAAATCTACCCATCCATACAAAGTCCTATTCTAAACGTCTTAGGTTTAAGGATTATATCGTCCACTATTACAATCTATTGATGAATCATTGACTACATGCAAACCATGTGATTTGTCAATATATAACCCAGTTCGATGAATAATTCACAAACTATAAATCCATACTAATACTCTTTTAACAATACCTATATTATCAACTTACATATATCATTATATGATATCATTAAGAGGTAACTAGTATGCTTACTATACGATATAGTTGTCCAATCTATATCACGTACGTAAGAAACAATCTGATAATTTTATTTAATAATTAAATAAAAATATCTGAATAATTCATATATATTCTTTATATATGAGCATGCCAATATAAACAAAATAGCTAATGTATGTGAATAAAAAACAATTCTTTCATGATTAATCAAAAGTTTATATAAGATCACTAGTCCTGAAATTGACAACACGAATGATTTCTAGGGCATACACTAACAAGCCATGCCTGGTAAAAGAAGCTTGATGACAATATGTTCTCATTATATGAGAACAAGTAATAATCAATATGAAATTTGTTGGTTTAGATGTTTGAGCTTGAGATCCTAGGCAAAACTATCATATATGAGAGTTAAATCTCTAGCTAGAGTACACAAATTCTAAAAATGAGTTTTTGGATATGTAGATCTCATTTATGATTGAGGTTCTGATCCTATGATTGAGTTATAAGTTTGACGATTCCATGACTGCACTTAATTAAGAGTCAATAGTAGAGGGGTTTTACTACATACAAGTATGACTATATGGGTTTATCCGAAATTATATTCTCTGTGTTTTAGGGGTCATGATATTTTGCTAGAGATCACTCATGATCATTGAGATCTTTGGTTATAATGTGTTGTACCAAAGTGATATGAAAGGGTTCATATCTACTCATGTCTAGTTCATGGTGAACCCAAGGGGTCGCACACTAAAACCGATAGATGATGATGGGTAAAATGAATATCATTAAGTTAGTTAATGATATTTCTTAATAAATTGATCTGATTAGTTGATCGAAAGTTAATTTTATTCTTTAATATAAAGGATGAATTTTTCGATAATGATACTCTAGCACTCGTAGGCTCGAGAAATATTTTAATTTTTTTAATACATCATAAATATTATTTATGACTATATGGGAGACTAAAAAAGAATTTTAACATATATATATTGTAATAAATAAATTGATTTATTTATTAAAGATTAAATAATAGTTATTTAATCAAATGAATGATTGGTTGACAAAGGACACCATATTATGTTGCCTAGTGTTAATATTAGATTAAATTTTGTCAATCCATTTTTAATGGATAAGATTAATTCTTTAATAATAGATTAAAGAATTAATATTTTTGGTGTAAGAATTGTTTGTGAACCCTCCTCGCAACCAAAGTGGAATGACCTAATTAATGAGGTGTGAGGGCAAGATGACTGTTTGTCGGATGGCAATTTCTACACCAGAAAATGATTGTAAGCGTGGATGTTTCTGGCAAAGCTTCACCTTCTAAGCCTGCAAAGAAAATAAATAATTTGGAGTGACGTCGAGAGGGGTTCCCGATGGGAAAACTCTGATGCCTAAGTCAGAAAAGTGATGGAAGAAAAGGAATGTGTTTTCAACGAAGACAACAAGAAGAAAATGGAAAATGGCTCTCAAAAGGAGAAAGTGTGTAGAAAATACCTAACAGAGATAATGAAGGAAAATCGACAGTAATGAGGCTGGTAGATCTCTCTCAATCTATAAGTGTGGCTTAAGTGTTTCTTCTAGGATCCAAAATCCAACTCTCGAGTAATCAAAAATCCAACCTTCCAACCCCTTTACCGTTGAAGAAGTTTGGTTTATATAGTGCCCTTCCTCCGAATAGTGATGTAACTTGGTATCGGAGAATTAGAAAGATGTGATATCTGACATAGGACAGTGTGCAGTCAATTTCTTTTAATGATGTTGTCACATCTACAGACTTTCCAGGCCTAACATCGTCCCATCGCTTGAAAAAATGATCAGAGGATGGGACGGGTTGCTTTTTATGGGTCAGTTGTCATCAATCATTCCTATTTTTGAGCGGGAGGGGCACGTGTTCACTAATACCCTGGCCAGGGGCTTTCTGTGAACCATCTGTGGAAAGAATCTTGGCCCAAGATGAGTCCCCTAAAAAGCTATTTGGATTATTGGGACAACGTTTTGCATCAACTTTTATCGTCGGATGCCTGAGGCATACTGTTGTTGACTGTGAAATTCCTAAAAACGAGCCCTTTCCCTTGGTACCTGAAGCGGTGATAATCTTGCGACGTCTGTGATTCTCCTGAGACGTAGGATACTTGGGACGAAGTTTGTCTGAGACCAAGGGATCCTTAAATCGAGGGATACCAAGGGCAAAATTTGTCTGAGATAGTGGATTTTCCAAGAAGGAGGGATGCCTGGGGCGAAATATACTTGAGACGGGAACTATGTGGAATTACCCCTGACCTCCTGCCATGTGTCTTGCTAACGGATGTTCAATTCTTACCTGGGATGGTGGAATCCCTAAACTAATGAACAACTGAGAAGGCAGAATCACTAGGCTGGGGTGTCTGGGACGGAGTACACCTGAGAAAAGAGTACCTTGGGATTACACCTGACCTCCTGCCATATGTCTTATTGATTTGGGTGCCCACGTGTTACCTCCACATTTTTCCCCAAAGAGCCAGTCCCCCAGTTTCTGGTGTGAGACTCGTAGAGCTCATGCCAAAAAGTTATGCCTGAGACGAATCATCCCGGTGGGGAAATGATTCAAGGGTTTTTTAGTTGACTGGTAGCGTAGCCAACCACTGAGACAGTTGACGTGTTGTGAAAGCTTCCAATCACTTACGTCTTTTTACTTTCCTCTAACGGCTCTATTAGACTATTGTTGATATGTTTTGCTTGGGTATTTGTTCTGTCTGCATTAATTGCCCCTTATCAAGAGTCACGTCACAACTGTCAATAGCGGTTTGGCAATTGTCAATAGCTATTTTTGAAGAGACGACTCCTCGATTCCTGAGCAAATTTTAAACACTAGGCTAGGGACACGCCACGTGTTGAATCACTGTTAGGAGATGTGACGGTTTCTCGATCCTTTGAGGGTATTAATAGGCTGGACATATGGCAACTCCCTGGTTGTTTAGATCAACGGCTGGGATCACCACTCTCCCACTATAAATACCCCCTCTTTTCATCCGTCATTTTCACAAGATTTCACTCTTTGGGATTTTTCTTGCTTCTAAAGCTTTCATTTCTCTCTTTCTTTGTGTTTTCACTACTTTTGTTTGTTTTCTATGTTTTTTATTGCAGGTTAAGTATTTGCTGAATTTCTTCACAAATAGATGGCCAGCAAAGGAAGCTCAAAAGATGTTGCTCGTTGGAAGGAGTCCTCCCATGCAGCCACCCCCACTCATAAGAGAGGGGATAATGAAAAGAATACCACTAGCCAGGCTCGGGCTAGAGGACCTAACAAAGCAGATTAGTTGCCATCCACCATTATTGAGGTGGATATTTAGACATACCGTAATTTGAAGATATTCTAGTTGATGTCTGACTTAGGGTCACTAGGGTTGAAGAAATCCCAAGCACCTTGAAACCAAGAGAAGTAACCTTTAATGAAGAGCATTTATTGCTCAGGGTCAGATTCCTCCTACAACGCTACTTCGTCCAAATGTTTAAGGTGTTCAGGATTCTCCCTTATTAGTTGACTCTGAATAGCTGGAGGGTCTTGGGGGGCCATTTTGTACTGAAGGCTGAGGCCAAGTCTCATACCCCCACCTCGGATGAGGTGCTGTACTTTTACACCCTCAAGAAAAATACCAGTAAATATTCGAGGTGGTACTATCTGTAAATCCTTTCATGGTACCAGTCAAAACTGAAGGGGAGTCCTTGCAACAAGGACTGGAAAGACCACTGGTTTGTGGTTAGTGACAACTGGGCAGAATCTCCTCAGAGCGCCATTCCCAAGACTTTCCAAGAGCCAAGTATGATAAACCAAAGATTAAGAATTTTCAATAACTGCTACTTTACTTAAAAACTCTGAGTGACCTCTTTACGTGCAGAAATTAGTAGGGAGCAGCCACAAATCCCAATTAATGTAGCTAATAGGGTAGAACGCTTGGTCCTGGGGGCTGTCAGGGCCCTCCTGAGTGCAGATGCTCAGGTAAAGTTTAGCTTGTCCCCTAAGGCGGTAACCTAGAGTGAGCTAACAAAGATTAGGACTCACATGAACAAAGGTAAAATCTTTTTCATATACCTTTAATTAAATCACGTCTAATTTTTTTGGAATATATTCTTCATATTTGTGCATTTACAGGTATAGGGAGTACTGTAGTTGACAGAAAATAGAAAACAGTCGATGTTTTGAAGGGGCTGCTTTCGAAATAATGCTTGAAGTAGGTAAAATCGACTAACCCTGAGCCAAAGATCCTCGGAGAAAAGGGTAAAGAGCCCATGAAGAGGGATGCCAAGAAATCCCCCGAGAACGGGGGCAGACAGACGGAGCGCCCTAAGGAGAAGGGCATCTCTTTCAAGGAGGTGTCTAGGGAAAAAACCCCGAAGCATCTCCGAAAGGATGACCTAGCCCCGACGAAGGATAAAGGTAAAAGACCCTTGGAAAACATATGGGAGGAGGCAAAGAAGAAGAAGAAGAAGATCAACTCCCCTTCTCTCCCCTTCAAAAAACAATCAGAGAACGTCCTGGCTCTTATAGAAAGCGCCTCAGTCACTCAAGTTTTAGGACGGGATGAAGAAGGGGCCCGAGCTACCACAAAGATCAACCAAAGCCAGTGGCCTGGGGTTGGTGAAGGCTACGGGCGAGAGCAAAGGGACCCGTCCCATTTTGAAATTGAAGATCCCTTCCGTCAGATCACTGAGACAGCAGGGGAATTTGATGTCTTGATGATAGAAGAGAAGAAGAGAGAAAGTTTTGGCCATCTTCTCTCTTTGATCAATCGGGGACGAAAGGCATTTTCCCTTGAAGAGTGCAGGAGAATGGGGAACTTATCCCCTGAGGAGGCATTTGATTCCATGAGCTTTGATGTCTATCAGGTGAGTTACCTTTACTTTTTGCCTTTGAAATTGATGTTATTAGTTTTGAATAAACCTTGAATATTTACCAGACCAATGCCCTTCTAATGTAAAATGCCTTTGTCTTGACATGCTCGTCGAGGATTTTAAAAATGCCATAGCTATCCAGTGAAGGGCCGTGAAGACTGTGAAGAAGTTCGAGAGAAAGGCTTAGGAAGCCATCTCCCTGGCCTGGGAAAGCGCCTCCAAGGAAAGGGAAGAACTCATGGCCAGGGTCCTTAGCCTAGAGGGGCAAAACTCCCAGCTTCTCGCAGAGAAGTTAGATTGGGCAAAAAGGGAGGAAGCCTACAAGGCCAGGTCCAGGTGCTGGAGAGGGAAAAGGCGAGTTGCGAAAAGATCAAGCAATATTTTGAAGGTTAATGTAAGAAGCTAATTGATTTCAACTGGATCTTAAAAGATGAAAGGGACTGCTTGAAGGAGCAGAACTCTTGGATCATTATAAATTATAAGGCAATTGAAGGATGGCTCGAGAGTATCCGAGGGGAGTACAGTGCCTTGGAAGAAATGAATAAAACACTATAACATCGTGTTGATGATCAGTTCAAAGACTTACAGGCTGTACCCTCCCAGCTGAAAACCCAATATGACCGAGGAATTAACGAAGGAATTGACTTGACCAACCACCTTTTCCTTCAAAAGTATCCTCAATTAGACCTGCGCTGACTCTTCAACCAACTGGTCCATGACGTCCCAGGTGCATCACAGATATCTACTACAGAAGAGCTTCCTAAGACGTTGGCCTAGGAGACGGTAGAGGCTGCTGGTGAAACGGACCTGGCTGATGAAGGAAAAGAAGCCCCCTCTCTCCAGGACGAAGGTGATGAATATCCCCCTCCTCAGAGGAAGGCAGATGAAGTCCCCACTTCTCAGGGAGAAGCAAATGAAGACACCTTTGTCCCTGTAGAAGGTCAAATAGGTGTAGATGTCCCTCTCACACCCCTGGTCGAAGACCAGGTGGTAAAAATATCTGAGTAAAGCAGAGGGGACTCTCTAGTATATATACACACTTTTAAGACTTAGAATATTTTTTTAACACTTTTGTAAATTTTCTTGAACTTATTATTTTATG
Source organism: Trichilia minutiflora (assembly GCA_035590515.1). Lineage (NCBI taxonomy): Eukaryota > Viridiplantae > Streptophyta > Magnoliopsida > Sapindales > Meliaceae > Trichilia > Trichilia minutiflora. The sequence goes on from JAVXUL010053674.1 coordinate 8,296, forward strand.
TAAACAAGACATATGTACAGTTTTCCTGTAATCAATGAAAGTACACTTTTGCATTTCTATGCTTTTGTAAAAATTTTCTTTCTTTGCTGCTATCAGAACTTTTAATAATGAACTGACTTAATGGATTCATTAACCTTATAAAAATGGTTGTGAACCCTTCGAGGTCAAGCGTCCTTTCAAAAAAGAGGGGCTTTGAAAGGGATTTTTGAACATCTTCAAGTCTTTAATATCTTCAGTTGGATCCGATCAAGGTTTACCACGCCTCACTCGATCAGGTCTTAGTCCCCTAAGGATGCCTGAAGCAGCCCAGGACTTATGGCACTTAAGACGAATCATTACTTGAAAATTTTGTTAAGTATTAAGAGATTTTTGGGGTATACAACCAACCTTAACCTTAGAAAGACCTGACCCAGCTAGGGTTTACCATGTCTTACCACTAATCAGGTCTTAGACGCAAAGGATGCCTGATTAAGGTCAAAGGCTTACGGCACCTGGGTAGGGTAGGATTTTAGAGTGTTAAGGGATTTTAAGGTATATAGTCAACCTTAACCTTAGAAGGACCTGACTCGACCGGGGCTTACCACTCCTTGCCACTGACTAGGTCTTAAATGCAAAGGATGCCTGATCAGGGTTAAGGGCTTATGGTACTTGGGATGGATAGGATTTAAGGGACTTGACCCGGTCAGGGTTTACCATACCTTGCCACTGATCAGGTCTTAAATGCAAAGGATGCCTGATCAGGGTCAAGGACTTACAGCACCTTGGTAGGGTAGGATTTAAGGGACCTGACCTGGCCAGGGTTTACCACGCCTTATCATTGACCAAGTCTTAGACACAAAGGATGCCTGATCAGGGTTAAGGGCTTTTGGCACCTGGGTAAGGTAAGATTTAAGGGGCCTGACCAATTCAAGGTTTACCACGCATACTTTGTTACTGACCAGGTCTTAGATGCAAACGATGCCTTATCAGGGTCAAGGGTTTACGGTACCTGGGTAAGGTAGGATTTTACAAATATTACTAAGTGTTAAAGGATTTTAAGGCATACAGCCAACTTTAACCTCAGATTCACCTGTCCCAACTAGGGTTTATCACGCCTTACCACTAATCAGGTCTTAGACGTAAAGGATGTCTGATTAGGGTCAAGGGCTTACAACACCTAGGTAGGGTAGGATTTAAGAGACCTGACCCGGTCAGGGTTTACCACACCTTACCACTGACCAAGTCTTAGATACAAAGGATGCCTGATCAAGGTCAAGGGCTTTCGACACCTGAGTAAGGTAGGATTTAGGGGGCCTAACCTGGCCAGGCTTTACCATATACGCCTTGCCACTGACCAGGTCCTACACACAGAGGATGCCTGATCAGGGTCAAGGGCTTACGGCACCTGGGTAAAGTAGGATTTTACAAATATTACTAAGTGTTAAAAGATTTTAAGGCATACAGCTAACCTTAATGTTAGACTCACCTGACCCAACCAGGGTTTACCACGCCTTACCACTGCTAAAAATACTTGAACACTTCTCTTGTATTCATAAAGAAATAATTATTACAAGTGTGTTACAAGCTTACTGGATTCACCTGAGGAATAGTTCTCTCAGGGGTAGTATTTCTTTAGCATCTCTGTATGCCAAGCTTTACTTAGAATACTGTCATCTGACTGGGTTAGTTTGTAAGTTTTTGACATGACTGTCCCTCATTGTGCAAAAGACCAAGGACTCAGTAAGGTGGTTAGATTTTTTGAAGGTTATCGGGGGATGTCTACATATACTTGACAAGCTTGACATTGCTGTACAAGCTAGTAGGAGTCTTCACTCATAGTTGATCAAAAATACCCCTGCCTGAGCACTCGGTGGACCAGATTCCTACGACTATTATGATTGTCGCAAGTTCCCTGGTGTATCTCGTTTAATACTCTTTTTGCTTCCTGCGATCTCAGGCATCTCAGGTATGGGGTGCTGATTCCCCTTTTGTATAGGGTGCGCTCCATCACAGCGAATCTGGCAGCTTTTCTCCGTATCCTGAGATCTTCTTTCTTGTCAACTGGCAGGACACCCTCACTGATGTACTTCAGAATAGGGTCCATCTACGTTGAGGATTCTTCCTGAGTGATCAAGACACTGGTACTTGATGAGTACATAAAAGTGTATGTGTATTAAGAGTTAAATTTATCATTTTACACTTAAAGTATGATTATCTCTCT
>JAVXUL010053685.1:0-10495 GCA_035590515.1 Trichilia minutiflora
AGAGAGATAATCATACTTTAAGTGTAAAATGATAAATTTAACTCTTAATACACATACACTTTTATGTACTCATCAGTTGACAAGAATATATATAACAGAAATAGTAAGATTGTATGGTGTTCCTATCATTATAGTGTTCGATCGGGACCCCTATTTTACATATTGATTTTGACCTAGACTTTAACAAGCAATGAGAACCAATTTCAACTTCAATTTTTCCTTCTATCCTCAGACTGATAGTTAAGACCATTTAGACATTAAAAGATATACTAAGAGCTTATATGATGGATTTTTAGAGTAGTTAGGATTCGCATATTTCTTTGGTTGAGTTTTTTTTTTACAATAATAGTTATCAGTCTAGTATAGGTATGTCATTGTATGAAGCTTTATATGAAAGAAAGTGCAAAAAATTCCTATATTGGGATAAAGTGGGTGACAGAAAATTATATAATGTTGAATTAATAAAGGCCATTATAGAGAAAGTGAAGATTATCTGAGAAAGACTAAAAATAGTTCAAGACCGACAAAAGTCCTATACTGATAATCATCGAAGAGAACTGAAGTTTAATGTAGGTGATACAATATTCTCGAAGATATCACCATGAAAATGGGTGATTCGATTCAGAAACTAAAGAAAGTTACATCCCTAATATACTAGGTCATATAGAATCATTGAAAGAATTGTCTAAGTGGTGTATCGGTTAGAGTTGTTATTAAAAATAGAAAAGGATCATGATATATTTCACGTGTTGATGTTAAAGAAATATATTCTAGACATGTCATATGTTATAGAAACCCTCTTTATAAAACTTCGAAAAAACTTGAATTATGAAATCTATCTAGTTGCAATTTTAGACCAGGAAGAATGTATCATAAAAAGGAAAGTCATTCCCAAGGTCAAGGTTTTATGATCTAGTAATACAGTTGAAGAAATGACATAGAAACTAGAAAGACAAATGCACCAACAACATTCTCACTTGTTTTATTATTAAGGTACGTAAAATTTTAAGGACAAAATTCTTTTAAGGGTGATAGAATATATAAACCCCTTTATTTATATAAGGGTAGTTTGATCATTTTATACCATAAGAACATTTTTGTTATATTTTATAAAATATATGTTCAGATATAATAATTAGTAATCGACACTAAATCGAGGATTAGTGTAAGTTTTGGGAGGAATTAGATGAAAAATTATTGAAAATAGTATAAGTTGCAATTTAGATTTTGATGAGCACTCAATGTTTAAAATTAAATTTTTGCTAATTGATATCAACAATTGGTAAACTAATTTTTGGTACTTAAAAAGAATTTAAAGACAAAGTGAAATCGAATATCAAATATAGGAGAAAATAGCTTTAGAAATAGAAAAGCTAAAAATCCTAAAAACCAGAGCTAGAATTGGTCTAGGGCCAGGCTCTTGGACTGATGCCTGACTAACCATAACCAACACCAGTTTGGATACTAATATGGGTGTTGGTTTGGACCTTAGAAGCAAAATGACACCGAATTACCTAATGTGACTTAAAAATGACAAAATCGCCTACTTCTAAAATTTTCTTCTTTTTTGCTTTTGGGATAATTCTGTAATTTTTGAAGACATTATAAATATAGCCAAATTTTGGAAAAATTATTCACCATCTTCATTTTTCTCCCCTGGCTCAAGCATCTCTCCCTTTCTCCCTCGCCACTCTATGTCACGCCCCAACCCATGGGTCGCATACGTGATAACCGCCACAGACTCCCAAGATGTATTCAATCACTCCAAAATAAACCCTGAAAACCTGTAAGGCCTTTACAAAACCTATTTTAAAATCCACGTATTTAAAACACTTTCAAATATCCATCCTCATCACCCGAACTTCTCAGGATAAATCAATAAATCACAAATACTTCTATATAAATATTTTAACCATTTCATAAATCATTCATCAAGGTATTTGAATATAAAAATTTCAAATAGATAGATATAAAATTAAAATGGTTTACAAATCTATTTCTAATATATAGAAAGTAAAAACAAGTTTGAAACAAATTACATCTCCAATGGATTAGAAATTTTCTAGGTGAGTCGATTCCTAGAAGTATACCTGAGGATTTTTAAATCCGGAAGAACCACCACCAGCGAGTGTGCTTAGCTAACTTCTAGACTTGAAATTAAAAAGTGAGAGGGATGAGTATATGGGAGTATACTCAATGAGTGAACTAAAGATTTAAATAAATAAACGATACTCGATTCAAAACAGTTAAGCATAGTTTGAAAACATTATAAACAACTTGGTTTAAAATATTTTATTTAGTTTGAAAACTTTGAAATGTATATTGAAAATCATTAGGCTGGCTCCTTTTCTTGACGATTACTTTGGCCCTGGGGATCCCGAGACCGTCAGTGGGTTTTGTATGTAGGAAAAAGCAATGGTGATTTATAAAAGTTTTACTTTAAATGCAAAGAGTAAAATATGCTTGGTTTCTTAAAAAATAGGCCCACCACTGATGTTCGCCTCGAGTTAGCCATGTGGTGACATCTGTTACTAATCCGATGAGACTTATAGGTGGTCAAATTCATCTAAACATCTTGATAATATAATCCATATACCAACCCCACCTGTGAAACCTTCACTCACCTAGACAACCTTTCTCTCAGGTTGACCTTAGGCTATAACCTGTAGCTATAATGAATAAACCCGGCTCTTATGATCGTTATCACCCATATGCAATCATATATAAATCAATATCCATATAACCCATAATAATCACCAATAAAATATAAACATCTCATAAATCGACTATCGACCATCATTCATGTAAAACATATATGCCATACTAATCAAATCTATCATACATATCACATTTCATTTCAAAACTATAATGAAAACATTTATAAACATTCATATAAAACAGGAGTAATAAGCATAATCATTTATAGAACCTTTGCATATTATTATAGATATAAAAATAAGCTTTTATTTAAAATAACGAAAACATAAGGAGTTTTCACTACTTAGGGAGGGTACACACTTTCTAGTTTTCCTCATTTCTCGGCACCTTAAGCGGGTTCCTTGCATGTGTATCATTGCCTAAACATATACATTTAAAATATTTAAATACTTAATTCTAAAATACGAATAAGACTCGTATGCGTGCAATGCATTCTACTCGAGGTTTCTAAAGTCAGTTAATACGCAAATTTAGTTAAATCCTCGATATTCATTCAATTATAAATTTTTTATCATTACGAACCGACATTTCAGTTAAACTAGCGTATTTTAACTCAGTTTTGTAATTTCGATAAGTGAACCCCATCTGTCCATCAAAATAGTAACCCAGTTACTGTTCACAAATATCCAAATTTTTTAAATTCTTGTTTTTAACTACCTAAAACTACCTAACGATTTACTCAACCGGACAACAACCTAACTAATACATAAAAATCCAAATGCATAGAATAAAAATAGCGAAAATCATTCAAATAAACAGTAAAGTCCATATACCCCAAAATTGATAAAACACAAAATGAAAAGCACAGACTTGTTAGAAATGATGTTGTTTATCTCATGGTATTATTGGTTTGCTTTAATTTCGCTTAGAAGTCAGAAAACCCCAATTGAGCCCAAAATCTTAGCTTATTTCCTTTGTGATTTCCTTTCTTCTTTCAATAAATTGATGCTTATAGGAAGTTAGAAATATAAAATGTGGGTGAAGGATGGTGAGAGATAAAAAAATTTAGTAACATTTGGGGTGAGAGAGAGTGAGAAGAAGAGGAGAAAGAAGGAAAGGAGAAGAAAACCGTGAGAAATGGGGCTTCAGCCCTCTATTTATAAAAAAAAGAGTAAAATTATTATTTTACCCTTAAGAAATATAAAGGAAAAACTTCTAGAAGAGGACAAAAATCATCATTTTCCAGTCGATCGTTCGAACGAACTACCTACTTTGATCGAACGAATCAAGATCCGTTTAAACGAATCCTTTGATGCTTTCAAAATTCAGAGAACTTCCATTTTATCATTCAAACGAATCCCAGCTCGTTCAAACGAAGGCCAATTCGATCGAACGAATCACTCTATTCGTTCAAACGAATCCAAGGCTAAATATTTTTTAGAAAGTCCTCAAAACGTCGATGGAACGAATCATTCTATTTGATCAATCGAATCCATCAAAATAGGAAAAAATTCACTTGAATCCTCTCCAAATTTAGAAAATATACACCTAAATATTTAATTACGTTGAGGTCCTTGTATTTACGACTTCAAAACTTTATCTTAACCAACTCAGATCCCCGAAATAATTATACAGTCACGATGACATGTTAACTATATTGAATGAGAGCATAATTACATGTACAGTGAAAATATAAAATTATCGATATACCCTTGGAATCTAGGCACGGAGCTCACACTCTATTTCTTTTTCTGTTTTTATTTTCCATTACTATTCTGCCTTTCAAACTTTAATTTCTCATCATAAATTGACATAATTCGATGTCCTTTATAATTAGAAGTATTATTTTTTTGATTTGACAAAGGAATCAATTGGATAAAAATTAGAATTTATACCTTAATTTAGGGATTTTTGAAATTGGAAGCCATTGAACCTTTCTAAGGTCTCCCATCATCATTTGATAAGATTTTTCACTTTATTAATGTATTAATTTTGTAATTTTGTGAATTTGAATTTCTACGACTTACTATTCATTCAAAAATTTTTAATTCAATTATAGAAATTTGATTTAAATTTTATTATTTAGGACGTAGAGTAGTTATAATTACGATTAGATTGTAGAAAATACAAATTAAAAAAATGGGCAAAATAAACAGTGGGTAATTTCACTATACAATTAGGTTTTTATAAAATCTGATTGATTTTGATAAATTATATTAAATTATACTAATTGGATAGTAAAATGAATAAATTAGAAGTTTAATTATCAAAAATTTAAAGTTGGCTTATAAAAGCAAAAATGAAGTCATAGGAAGAATTATTGAATTAGGTTCAAATTACTGACAATTAACAAATTATGAATTGGTCATAGAATTTCATCGCTAGGAATCAGTTAAATGGTCGAAAAGTGAATTATGTTTCAATAATTGAAAGTTGACTAAGAAAACTCGAACTAGTTTATATTATCATTTCATATAGAATTAGATCATTATTATTTAGAAATTGGGCCAAATGTAGATATCGCCATTCATATAATTATATGTGGATATCGAGAGAGAGGAGCCTACACATCGAGAGGGATAGTAGAGAGTGCATGCCTTCCCTAAGTTATGAGTGAATTTTTTAACTTATTTTTACTATTTTAAAATATTTATTTAAAAATTATATATTTTAAATATATTAGGATGTTAGAAATATGATATATATATGTTTTATGTTTCAAATCAATATTAAATTATGACTTATTTTTAAAATTAATTGTGGATTATTCGAGATGAGGCTAGAACGCCTAATTTTATTTTGATGTTAATTGAATTATGATGATTTTGTAATAGTTTTGATTATTATTTTGGAACTTTGTGTAATTGATGATTATACATATACATACACAAACATGATGATTTATTTGGATTGGATTTGTTGATATGATATGGCTGGTAGGCCTGCTTATGAGATTGGTTTTATGATATTATAGACACAAAGCCATCTATAGCTATAGGATTTTAATAGCGTGGAACAGACCTAAGAGAGATTATTTAGGTCAGAGGTGCACCAGTAGGACCATTGTAAGGGAGATAATGATTCCATTTGTGATTGAGTGACCTACTAAGTGAAAAATAGAGAACAGTGACGTGAGATGACTCATGATTATTTGAGGCCAACGTTAGTGGTAGGTAAACTTTTGTTTAATTATCATGCATATTATTTTTAATTGTATAAAGAATATTTTTTTTTTATTTCATTTCAGGAGCGTTGATTTTATTTGCATAAAAAACCCACTAACGATCTTAGAATTACTCTTGATCCGAGTAATCATCGAGAAAAAGAGCCAGTTCAATGATTTTTGAATTTGTATGGTAATGTTTTTAAAATGAAATAAATGATTTTCTTGTTTCATGTATAGTTTATTTTAAAACTCCTTTTAGTTTACTAATATAAATTTTAATGGTTTTTAATATATATATATTATTCACTTACAGAGTATACCTCCGTGTACTGACTCCCTCACTTTTTAATTTCAGGGCATATTGCGAGCATAAAAATTAAGGTTATTAAAGTTAAAGAAGATTTGTGTAGCCTCAAGTATAAATTTTTTATCTCGACTCACATTAAGGTTAATAGCCCATTGGAATCCTAATTGACTTATTTATGTATTTAAGTTCGATATTTATCTTTTATTGTAAATTTGAAATCAAATTTATGTAAATTTCGAATGGATAATATTTGTAAACTTTATGAAGATTCATGTTTTATGTTTTTGGTATATTTAATGAATTTATGTATACATATACATACATACATACATACATATGATAGATAGATAGATAGATAGATAGATAGATAGAGAGAGAGAGAGAGAGAGAGAGAGAGAGATGTGAGATTATGAGTTTTAATTTTAGATGAGATATTTAAAATGAGTTTGTTTTGTATATTGATTTTATTGTAGATTGAAAGGTTGAAATGTGGAGTATAATTATATTTGGGAGAGTGATTTGAAATTTGTAAAAGTGGTTGTGTTTTTTTATTTGAATCTATTAAGAGTGTATTTTAATTTGTTTAACAGGTACCTCAAAATCTTATAGGTCTTTGGCCTGCGTTCTCATCTATAGAATGTATATAAAGGGTTTGTGTCAATTGTCACATATAGACTTCACGGGTTGGGGCGTGATATTTTTAACTTACCAGTTTTTATTATGAGTTTTTTGTGTAATTTTTTAATATGATTTTTTCACATTTGTCTACTTGAATAATATTAACAATAAAATTGATAAAATATCAAATAATTCATATAGTTTTATTTAATTAAGGAGTAGTTACAACATCTTTAATTATATAAAATTATATATTAAGTATTTTAGGGATATATTAATATATTAATTATAGTTAGTCACACAAATATAACAGATTTTATCCCATAGAAATTTTTATTACATGTATATGATTATGTCACACTCCAGAATCCCGAAAGGGAGAATGGTAAAGGATAAGGCCCCATCTCTTTAAGCCTCTGACTGACATGATACTTGATAATTTATCTCCGGTAATATGTGATATATAGATTATAGACATGCATATAGGACTTAACTCATTCAATAGATAAACAATACATGACATTGGATGCAAATCTTCGAATATTGAATAATGAGCTCAGTACCCAAAACATACATACACATACACATAAACATGTTTACATGTTTAATTATGTAAGGCCCATGTTTAGACCCCAAGGGTATACTTGTAATTTTGCACATTCCCTATTCATGCATTTGCATTTATCACGAGTATCGTTGACAAGCAATCGCGACTGTATATTTATTTTGAGAATTTGAATTAGTTAAGACAGTGGGACCTCAATGATATTTTTCAGTTAAGAAAGAATTTGATAGAAAATGTGCAATTCGTTCGAACGAATGGGATGAATCGTTCGAACAAATTTTCTGGTCCCAGATTCGTTCAAACGAATAAACAATTTGTTCGAACGAATAAAATATTTTGTTCGAATGAAAGGTAGAACGTTCGGACGAAATTTAGAGTAATTCTCTAAAAAATTTTGGTCCCAAATTCATTTGATCGAATAGAGATTCGTTCGATCGAATCAATGGTGTCATTCGAATGAATGTTAGATCGTTCGAACAAAAATTTGAGAAGTTCTCTGACTTTGAAAGAAAGTTCAGATCGTTCGACTGAATTCATATTCATTCAAAAGAATCCCCCGATTCGTTCGATCGAATTGATGCAAAATAACGATTTTGTCCTCTTTTAGAAGCTTCTCCTTTATATTTCTTAAGGGCAAAATGATAATTTCATCCTTTCTCTATAAATAGGGGGTCAGAGATCAGATTTTTCACTTTATTCTTCTTCTTTTCCTTCCCTTCTTCTCTTCCTCTCCCTCACGCATGAACGCTCTCTGCTCTTCTACCTCTCACCCAATTTCTTGCCAAATTTTGATTTCTCTTCATCTATCACCTACATTCTACGCGTCTAATTCCTTAGGAGCATCAATTTGACGGTAGAAGCCATAAATCAAAAAGGGAAGCTAGGGTTTCAGAGAAAAAAATTGGAGTCTTTTGACTTCTGAGCGAAATCGAGGAAAACCAACCATACCACGAGGTTCGTAGCTTCATTTCTAACTCGTCCATATATTTTGTTTTGCGTTTTAGTCAATTTTTATTGTATGAATTTTACTATTTATTCGTATGAATTTCAGTAGATTTATCGTATGCTTTTTAGTTTTTAAGCGTTATTTGAGTTGTAGTGGAGTCAGGGAAGTCATAGAAAACTAGAAAGGCGAACTTGGATAAATTAGGTAAGTGTGAACAATAACTAGAGTTACTATTCTGACAGGCATGTGGGGTTCATAGGTCAAAATTATGAAATCGAGCTGAATTATGCTTGTATGACTGTAATGTGAGTTCGTGGTAGAAAATTCGGGTTATAGATGAATAACGGGGATTATAGAAGGTTTCGTATATTTGTTCGACTTTAGAAAATTCGGGTTAGCATGCATTGCCCATATTTGAGTCACCAACATATATTTGAATGTATATTGATACCGTTTTAATACTTGTATTTAGACGATGATATGCAAGCGAGGTATCCGCGTGACACGTCAAAAAATGAGGGGAATTAGAGAGTGTATACTCTCTCTAAGTAGTGAGTGGACTGTTTTCTATTTTGCTATTTATTTACAAACTTACTTTTATTATTTTAATGATAAATGAGTGATTTACAAATGATTTTGCAAATTCTGAAATTTATGAGCAAATATGCGTATTGTAATGTTTTTATATGATTTTTAGTCGTGATATAATTTACATAGTGAATTTGATTTGCTTGATGTATGCATTTACATGAATGATGACCGTGGACTATTTTTATGATATTTATATACTTTGATATTGATGATTATGGACTATGATATGTATATTGGTGATCATGATCATACGAGCCGGATTATTTACTGTAGCTATAGGGTGGTAGCCTGGGGGTGAGTTCACTGGGATGTAGACCCTTAGGTGAGTTTTGATGTGATAGTCTAGGGATGACCTGAGAGAGAGGTTGCCTAGGTGAGTAGAGGCTGCATAGGTGGTACTGATATTGATGATTGTGATGTTGTGAGAGAATGTGACTTACCACCTGTGAGTCTCGTCGAATTAGTCACGGATGTCATCCCGTGGCTGCTCGAGACAAATATCAGTGGTGGGCACATTTCTGAAAACCCCTGCATATTTTATTTCTTACATTTAAATCTATTTTTATAAAATAACATATTTTATCTGCATATAAACCCACTGACGATCTGGGGATGCCCAAGGCCAGGGTAAATCTCTGAGAAATCAGCTAGCCCAATGTTTTTCAATATATATTTTGAGGTTTTAAATTAAAAGAAATATTTATTATTTTATAGAACTGTTTGTAAGATATTTTAAATGAGCTTTAAACGTATATGAATAAATGTTTATTTATTTATGTTACTTTGAGTTCACTCACTGAGTATACTTTCGTATACTCATCCCGCCTCACCCTTTAGTTTTAGGTTCGCTTAGATAGTAATTTGCATTGGTAGTGATCGCTTTAGGATTTAAGAGTTTCAGGTATAAGCTATGTCGACTCACCCTGTAATCCATAGTCCACTGGAGTCTTGTGTTCATTTTATTTTATTTGGCATACGATACTTTTATGAACTTCTACGAAATTTGTAACAAATACTTGAATTATATTTTGGGACGTACGGCATCCCACAGATTCATATTTGATTGAGTATTTTATGGATCGATCTATATATATATTTGAAGTGTTTGAGATTTCCTTGAAAATTAATTTAAAGTTCGGGTGTTTGGTGGTGAATACTTTGGAAGAGTTTTAAGAAATGTTTGAAATAATTTTTTTGGTAAAGGTCTTACAGGCTCACAGGGCGTGTTTTGGTGATTGAATACCCCTGGAGAGTCTGTGATAGTTATCACGTATGGGACCCACGGGTTAGAACGTGATAAATTATCTATTGTATATACATATACAAATACGAGACTCAATGTCCAATGCCAAATACTTATACATAAAACCAAACTCTAGTGACTGCACTTCAATATTTATTACCACTTGACTGCCTTCTGAAAATCTACTAAAAATCTTACATGACCTATAATACTATGAGGGGGTAAGTCTTTGGAAAGATTTAATGAGTGGATAAAATAATAAATAACAGATATTAAATGTCACGCCCCGACCCTAGTCGGCCACGTGGCAATCGCCGCGAATCTCAAGAATACATCCTATCACTTAGAATGTACTCCTAGAACCCGCAAGGCATTAGTACCTGTTTTCAAACTCATTAACC